>NIVC01003999.1:0-65835 GCA_002269645.1 Macrostomum lignano | reverse complement strand
AGCCTAATGTCTATGGCCAAACCACACCGAACAAAAAACTTTATTTAATACGACTTTCAGCGTTTCGTCCAATTGTATAAGATCCATCTCATTGAGCAGGTCTCGATCCTGATCCAGATCCTGACCGAGTAAAATCTCCTCGGGTTCGTTCACATCTAATTGAGCCAGATCGTCGAACATGCTGAGCATGGTTGACTCGCGCTGAATACTCGTACTCTCGCCAATCTCAGCCGAGGAGGTGCCGCGACCACGTCTCCTTCTGACATGTGTAGTAGGCCAATTCGTTCACCGATGCCGCGTCGTAGATCACGACTATGAGCTTTGGTATACACGATCGTTAAAATTAAGACAATACTAGAATGAAAATACGGCTCGTAATTCCACTAAGGCCGCTCAACACCAAGTTTAGATCATAGATATTTCAAGCGTGCACCAATGGAGAGATGACTCGTGCCTAGGTCGCGACATCGATACTTGTGACGTTGAATATCTAGCTGAAAAGTTAAAGTACTTTTACGCTACACTTCGACAAGACCTTTTATGCACCAACTACGCTGATCTGTGTTAGAGCCGGACTCTGTCGCTATTTTTTGCGTGTTCGCCGGCTGAATATCATTGAGGATATCGCTTTTACTCAAAGCTAATTTGGCGTTAAAAGCCGTTGGCAGACTTTTTCTTAAAGCTGGCGGAAGGATCGAACATTTTGAGGCAATTTGCAAGGAAGACCTGGAAAAGCTATCTAGCTATTTTGATCGGTCAACTCCAACTACTTCTGCACGAGGTGTACTTCGTACTCGTTTACTTTTTTGGTCAACGTAGACCCAAAAGTGGTCGTGCCTGTCACCAAGCTCGGACCTGTTTCGTCCAGTCAGCACCTTATGAATCAGGTGATCGACGTGGATTCCACCAACGTAGTAGGGAACCGTTCAGCGTTTTCGCTTAACTTCAATGGAACTTTTGCGAACTGCGCGTTCAATTTCAAGCCCTAGGATGCAACCTGACATCGTCAATGCTACCCAAACTGAAAAAACTACTAAGTTTTGCCGACATTTGTTTTCGTAGTATTGCAGTTATATGTTTTAAATTCCTGTGGTTTCAATGTGGTATCAATTTCCAGTTCAACTTAAATAATAATTAGTATTCTAAATTTTCTAGCAATTCAATTCAGACAATTTAGACTGGGGCCCAGTCTGACCCCAGTTCAAAACATTCTAACCGAAGTAAGGTTTAGCCATAGACAAAATTATCCTCAGTCTGAATTGAATTTCCGCTAGTTTTTTTAGAACTGGACTTTGATCAAAATTGAACGTGAAAAGGTGTACTACATAATTGCTATGCGAGTCGCCCGCCCGAAGTTGGCATTTCAATAAGTGACTTCACTGAACGAAGACACAGCATTGTTGTAGCGTATCCAGATGTATTTGATTATGCGAACATAGGATCCTTGCATATTAGTTCCCCTACTTTTATATCTTTGAAAAGCAGCTTCTTTCACATATCCGGCAATCATATCTCCGACACTTCATATCTCCGACACTTCATATCTCCGACACTTCACATCTCCAACACTTCCCAACTCCGACACTTCATATCTCCAACACTCCATATCTCCGACACTTCATATCTCTGACACTTCATATATCCGACACTTCACATCTCCAACACTTCCCAACTCCGACACTTCATATCTCCAACACTCCATATCTCCGACTTCACATCTCCGACACTTTACATCTCCAACACTCCATATCTCCGACACTTCATATCTCTGACACTTCATATCTCAGACACTTCACATCTCCAACACTCCATATCTCCGACTTCACATCTCCGACACTTTACATCTCCAACACTCCATATCTCCGACACTTCACATCTCCGACACTTCACATCTCCAACACTTCCCAACTCCGACACTTCATATCTCCGATATCTCATATCTCCGACACTTCATATCTTTGACACTTCATATCTCCGACACTTCACATCTCCGACACTTCACATCTCCAACACTTCCCAACTCCGACACTTCATATCTCCGATATCTCATATCTCCGACACTTCATATCTTTGACACTTCATATCTCCGACACTTCACATCTCCGACACTTCACATCTCCAACACTCCATATCTCCGACACTTCACATCTCCAACACTCCATATCTCCGACTTCACATCTCCGACACTTCACATCTCCAACACTCCATATCTCCGACTTCGCATCTCCAACACTCCATATCTCCGACACTTCACATCTCCGACACTTCACATCTCCAACACTCCATATCTCCGACTTCGCATCTCAACACTTCACATCTCCAACACTCCATATCTCCGACACTTCACATCTCCAACACTCCATATCTCCGACACTTCACATCTCCAACACTCCATATCTCCAACACTTCACATCTCCAACACTCGATCCATATCTCCGACACTTCACATCCCAGACAAGCTTAGCAACAGACTTCATATGATATGATATAAAGATATGGAGCGTCAGAGATATGAAATTTCGGAAATACGATTCGGAAATATGAAATTTCTGAGATATGAAAGCGCCCCAGCAGTACACACAAGCCCAGAAAATAACTTGGATCGGACACTCGGACAGCCGACCAAGACAGCTGGGAAGGCAAGTCGCGGCAATAAAAAAAGATTTCCCATCAAAAATTGCTTTAAACAATTTCCCATTCAAGAGCGATTTCCAACAATTTGTTAGCAAATTGCTGGAAAAAACAATTATAAGTAAAGCTTTGCTGTTTTGAAAATTTGCTGCAGGAAATTTTGCTTTGACTTTGTTTCGCAGCAGTTAACTACCTGGTCCATGCTGAGCAAATTTTCGAAATAATTGATCAATTATATTCAAACGGCTCTGCCGCTCTGCGGGCAGCCGAATTGGTCCATAAGACAGACAAACAAAAACGTCCCAATTTTCCTCCCTCAAAAAATAAATTGTGCCACAGGTGCGCCAGACGAAATTGCTCTGTTTTTTTGCTTTGAAGCTTCCACTTGATTCGCGCTTCGAGTCTGCGACTGAAAATTTGTCGACAATTTTTTTAAATCATTTTTTCTCGAATTGGAGTTTAGTTTAGTCCGGTCTTGAGTCCAGATGGGGCAAAGGAGTCTGTATCTGCATACACAAGAAGCTCACCGTCAAGAAAAAACAGGAAGGAATCTGAATCTATGCTTGCTTGCTTGCTTGCTTGCTTGCTTGCTTGCTTGCTTGCTTGCTTGCTTGCTTGCTTGCTTGCTTGCTTGCTTGCTTGATTGCTTGCTTGCCTGCTTGCTTGCTTGCTTGCTTGCTTGCTTGCTTGCTTGCTTGCTTGCTTGCTTGCTTGCTTGCTTGCTTGCTTGCTTGCTTGCTTGCTTGCTTGCTTGCTTGCTTGCTTGCTTGCTTGCTTGCTTGCTTGCTCGAAGCTTATAAATTCCCATCCTACGGTTGGGAGTGTCCCAGGCAAAAGCAACCGTAATGGCTGTTTACGCCAGACAGCAGGACTCGATGGACGCCGGCTCCGAGTGGGCGACTCAATCACCGGTTGCCTATGCAAGGGCAGCTGGAAGCCCCCCCCCCTTAGCTCCATCATTTGAAAAAAATCTGCTGGCGCCGGCAGGTGAGCCAGCTGTGCTCAGCCAGTCGCCTACTCTTAACTCGCCTCCATCGCTCCCTCATCCACCGCTGTTTGCGTCAATAGAACTCAATAAACGGCTTCACTGAAAAACACACAAAAATCCAATTTTCATATTTCAACTCGCGTCTTTGAGTTACAGTAGATCTATCTTCTTGTTTGATGAATATTTTTATAGACTTGTCAAACTAACAGCGAACTATAGATTTGCTTCGAGTGTATTTTGTAACGGGTATAGCGGAATAGCGTGTAGTGATTGAATAAATTCGTAAGCGCTCTGTTTCGGTGGTAATAATTCTCTGCCTAGTAATTTGTTTCTCTAGCTAAATTAATTCTAGTAACGCATATATGAAACAATCATATTTTGTTAGGTATCTATCTGTCTATCTATCTATCCATCTATCTATCTATCTATCTATCTATCTATCTATCTATCTATCTATCTATCTATCTATCTATCTATCTATCTAACTATCTATCTATCTATCTATCTATCTATCTATCTATCTATCTATCTATCTATCTATCTATCTATCTATCTATCTATCTATCTATCTATCTATCTATCTATCTAGCTGTTTATCTACCTATATACTCGTAGTATCACGATATGTGTATCGTGACTAACTCCTCGTGTGCTAGATGCCTAGTGAGTAGCGACTAGTAGTAACAGGCTGGCATTCTTGTGTATATAGACCACCGAATCAGTATTTTATAAATATAATGAGTTAATTCAGAACGGCATTCAACCCGTCCATTCACTTCTTCGGCTTCACCCGCTCAGCAGACGGGTGCTGGGCCATGGCCACCGAGCCCACATAGGCCATGGCGTAGTCTGTGCCGTTCCGCCGAGCCAGGATGTTGTAGCAGTTGGACGGTAACGACAGCAGCCGGCCGGGGCGCACTTTGGCGAATCTCGTTACTTGATTCTCCGGCTTCTTGCAGCAGTTCGGGTCGGACTTGATGGTGAACACGATCTCGCCAGCCAGGCCAACAATGTACACCTGGCCGTCGATGTCAGCCATCGTGTTAAGCGGCACTCGGTCAGTGTGCTCGGAGCCGAAGAACAAAAACTGGCGCTGCAGATTAATCTCCAGTTCGCGCGATACGAAATGCGGCCGAAGGACAACGTTGCGGAAATGGCGCAACGCTTCGACGTGTCCGAACTGCCAGACGACGGCAGAGTGGGTCGGCGGCGCGGCTGGGTCGGCGAACAGCTGCTGCGTGCTGGACACGCGGGGGCCGGACAGGGTGTAGAACCGGTTGAAGCCAATGTTCAGGTCGGCCTCGTTCGCCAGGGCGATGTCGCGAATGGTCTGGTAGCTCACTGGCTGCTGGATATGGTTGACGACGATGAAGGCCCGAGGGCGGCCGGTACTCACTAGCTTGTCAAAGTTCTCCATCACCTATGGGGAGGCGGCATTGGAAACGAATTATTTATTTGGTTCAGGAAGGAAGGCAGGAAAGTCGTGAAATCTGAGTATATCCAGCGGCCAAAAGTACACTCGAATCTGTCTCAGTCAGCCCCCTTAGAGTGCGAATAAGTCTTTGCCTTACAAATCCCCCCTGTGGATCTTGATAAGTCACTTGAAAAACATGATCGAAAATAGACTATAAGATCCTCTTAGCTGATGAATCTCATTTGGTTGAGCATCGTTTTGAGAATACTTTAGAAAGGACATTCTGCGCAAAGCAGCTGCTTCACAGTTGAGCACGCAAACGGCTCTAATCATTTGATTGTTTGATAATTTATTACTCTTATGTTTGAGTTTAGCTGAAAACGATTTTTTGATAATTTTCAAATCACCCTACTACAAATAAAGCATAAGATGTGAGAATGCTGAAATCTTGCATTGACCTTCAAATGGAGTGACGTCCATTAGATTTGATTGAGTGACGTCCAGTAGTTTGATTGAGTTACATCTAATAAATCTAATTAAGTGACGTCCAGTAGATTTGATTGAGTAAAGTTTAGTAGATTTTATTGAGTTGAGTTATGTCCATTAAATAAGATGGAGTTAAGATAGATTACACTAAATTAGTGTGGGTCAATGGTTTAAGAAAAGTGGGTCTCAGAGAAGACTATCATAAAATGATTCAAGAAGCTAAGCAACCGATATTCCCGCTATTTTTCCAAGCAGTACGCTACCTTCGGGACGTCAGTAACTTTAGACAGCGTGACGTTGAACTTGCAATTGCAGCACATCAGCGGCTTTCGATAGATCGGATTGCTCAACAAGCACTCTCCAGCCGCCAGTTCCTGAACGGAGTCCATTTTAGGCGTGCCGGTCCACACGGCAAGCTTGCGCACGATGTAATTCACGCCCAGAGAATAGTCAGTGTAGGCGTCGCTTCTCTGCCAGGCGTCAATCTGCGACTCGAAATAGAAGCTGACGGTGGCTGAGGCGGCGGCGTAGAGCAGGTAGATCAACATTAAGCGCCAGGTCCAGCGCTTGACGCAGCACCAGATTCGCGCCAACAGTGGCAAACGTTTCGACAACACGACTGGCAGATCGGTGCACCAAGGATAGGCCAGTCGGGCCTGGATGTCCTCGGCGACCCGGTCGCCCGCCGATTTGTCAAGCAAGTCGCGATTTTTATCTACGAGCTGATCGATTAGGGCAAAAGTTTTGGCTTCGGTTCCGCTTCCATTGCTCGTTGAGTTGGCTTTGCCAGTTCCAGCCTTCATGACTATAGTTAATTTGCTTATAAAATTCTAAACTCAAGAAAATTTTACTGCAGCACATTCACTCTCGGTCCGGCTTTGCGGGTTCGGAAATATAAACGCTGTGTGAGACTGGCTATTGACCCTCAAACCCCAAACCCAAGAGCAGCTGCAAACCCTCACCTAACCTGTGAGACAGACAGACTGCGCGCATCAACATGTCTCTGCAATGTGCATCTGTTGGCACGTTTTCGCCGCGTCATGTCTTCTCTTTCTGCTTTCTTCATTCATTCTCTCCCCCCCTCTCTTCCAGGGGTCAAGCCTTCTGACCATGACTCAGCAGAATCGAGGTGATGCACGTTGTTGCATGAAGTTTTTCATTAAAATTCACAGCCGCATTAGCTCGCGAATGCTCAAATACATTTGCTCATTCTTCTATTGTTAGATAATTGGCTGGCGAGCGCGCACAGTCGGGCACACCCCAAGACCTCTGACCCCCATGCTCCTATTATATCTGCAAGCCTACGCACAAAACAGACAGAAAAGCTATGTATGGAAAAAATTATAGCAAATGCAAACGCGCATAAGCGAGTGTGGAAATTCAAACAGAGCCTTTGCAAACAGAGAATTGCATTTTTGTTTACTGTCCATTTTCGTGACATTGTGGCGAACTCAGAAAATGTTCTGCCATTTGTTGACTCCCGCAAAAGCTTCTTCATAGAAGTTTTTTACTTCGTACCGTACTGGTCTCATTTTAGCTGTCTCAGCTGTGTCCGAAAAACATTAAAAGCCTATATGAAGGTTCTTTACTTCAAATTCTAGTATGTAGACTTTAAAAAATAAGCCAATGTGTTTGCTAATCCTATACGGCAATCCGGTTAATATGCTTTCCATTGTGCATTAAAATGGCGATCTTTACCATTTGTATCAACACGCTGGTCCTATGGGTAGAAGATACGACAGAGTTTTATTTCATTCACTTTTAGTAAAGACTAGCATAATTCGACCCGTTGACTTCTAGACTTCGTAAAGAGAAACTTCGTAAAGAAACTTCAAAACAGTTAGGACTTAAAACTGTATCCGACTTTATTTTAACTCTATCCGACTCACCCCGTAGACTTTATCCAACTCAAATACCGTTTACTTTGTCAAAACTCCCATCCCGTTAGACTTATTCAACATTTCAAAAAACCCCTATGCTCATTGGACTGTAAAAAATTATATTGTCCATAAATATCAGTCAAACAAGAATCAAAGCAAAAAGCAAAGAAAGAATGTAATACTTTTAATAATGATGTAATGTAGCAAGCAATCACCCAGACATCAAGCATCCCCCAGACAGCAAGCGTCCCCTAGATAGCAAGTATCTCCCAGACAGCAAGCATCCCCTAGATAGCAAGCATTCCTCAAACAGCCAGCATTCCTCAGACAGCAAGCATCCCCCAGACAGCCAGCATTCCTCAGACAGCAAGCATCCCACAGCAAGCATTCCCCAGACAGCCAGCATTCCTCAGACAGCAAGCATCCCCCAGACAGCCAGCATTCCTCAGACAGCAAGCATCCCACAGCAAGCATTCCCCAGACAGCCAGCATTCCTCAGACAGCAAGCATCCCCCAGACAGCCAGCATTCCTCAGACAGCCAGCATTCCTCAGACAGCAAGCATCCCCCAGACAGCAAGCATCCCCCAGACAGCCAGCATTCCTCAGACAGCCAGCATTCCTCAGACAGCAAGCATCCCCCAGACAGCCAGCATTCCTCAGACAGCAAGCATCCCACAGCAAGCATTCCCCAGACAGCCAGCATTCCTCAGACAGCCAGCATTCCTCAGACAGCAAGCATCCCCCAGACAGCAAGCATCCCCCAGACAGCCAGCATTCCTCAGACAGCCAGCATTCCTCAGACAGCAAGCATCCCCCAGACAGCCAGCATTCCTCAGACAGCAAGCATCCCCCAGACAGCCAGCATTCCTCAGACAGCAAGCATCCCCCAAACAGCCAGCATTCCTCAGACAGCAAGCATCCCCCAGACAGCCAGCATTCCTCAGACAGCCAGCATTCCTCAGACAGCAAGCATCCCCCAGACAGCAAGCATCCCCCAGACAGCCAGCATTCCTCAGACAGCCAGCATTCCTCAGACAGCCAGCATTCCTCAGACAGCAAGCATCCCCCAGACAGCCAGCATTCCTCAGACAGCCAGCATTCCTCAGACAGCAAGCATCCCCCAGACAGCCAGCATCCCCCAGACAGCCAGCATTCCCCAGACAGCAAGCATCCCCCAGACAGCCAGCATTCCTCAGACAGCCAGCATTCCTCAGACAGCCAGAATTCCCCAGACAGCAAGCATCCCCCAGACAGCCAGCATTCCCCAGACAGCAAGCATCCCCCAGACAGCCAGCATTCCCCAGACAGCCAGCATTCCTCAGACAGCAAGCATCCCCCAGACAGCACGCAGCCTCAGCCACTGAGCATTTTTCTCTCCCTTGCATATACTATATAGTGGCGCAATACTTCAATACTTTTAAAGTGCACTGGCTGATTTCTCTCCCTTATGCAAAAAAGCATGCTGTCTAATACTCCTATTTAATTATTTATAGCTCGTAGCATCAGCTCAGGAAGTTGAAGTTTAGTCTATGGCCATAAACGTATTATTTATTTTTCGAGCTCTCACTGCGAGAAAAATACACTAATTAGATAGGGAAAATACAGTTGTTCGAGTATTAAACCCCTTTAGCAATGAGCCAGAGCTTAATAAAATTGCAGGTACCATCCCGGGTACATTTGACATCTTTTGGCGAAAAAACGGAGAAAATTGGTCAGGCCAATCGGCTTAAAACGTGAACCCACGCTTCGGTGATTGTCTATGGCCAAAACTGTGCATTAAGGAGAGCACAAGGACAACTTGATAACAAAGGACCGGAAACGAGCCAATTCATGGCGAAACAAGTATGAGGCTCGTTTAAAAGCATTGTTCTATGGCCCATCCAAAGCTACGAAAGCGAAGAAAGCTGAGCTAAAAATGGAGTTTTTCGCATGCACTTGCAATTGAGAGAGAGAACTTTTATTCTTGCTGAAACTAAATATCATGCCGAGAAAATGCAGCGTCATTTTCTGTTGTGCAAACTACAATAGTAACCGTGATCGGAATGTTGCAGTATTTTCGTTTCCTAAAGATGCAACTGAACAAGAGGCTTGGCGACTGTCTCTGCCTAATCAACTGACGGTAAGAATTTCTTCAAATGTGCTTTGTGAATCAGATTTGGCCTGGCCACATGAATTCATTAACAATTTTGTTGTTGTTGGACCGTGACAGACTACATGGGCGTGTGTGCTAAGCACTGGCCTCAAGATGCACCAATGATAAAAAAAGGGAAGAAATGAAAGGCCGCTCCACCGTCAGTTTTCGACGGAGTCCCGCAGTCCTGCCTCGTTCAAACACAAGGTTTGTGAAGTTCTACTGCTTTAATTCAAATATTCGAGCGTATTTGCACTCCATCAAACGAAACACTAAGATGCGTGCTTGGATATTGCAGTGCGTGCCAGTCGACAGGCTAAGGGAAGGGGCGTGCTGTTGTCCGAACGATGACTTTTCCAAGATGAACTAGTAGAATTTCGAGAGCGTGACACGCTGCCATCGTGAACCGAATTCCGAGCATCCATTCACTGTTCAGACGTCATCAAAGCACATCGGCTTATTGTTACCATTGTTCAAGAGGTGTTTATCTTCTCGTTAACCCTCTCTTCACGGATGGCATGCTGGGCGTACCATATTATTAGAAAAAATATTTGTTGCTTAACATGTCTATGGCACAATCTCTTTTTATGAATTCTCAGTTTTCTACACCCCCACAACTCACGGATGGCACAATCATAGATCGAAAAACTTGTTTTTGTGTTTGTTATTCCCTGTTCAGTGTCAGAGGAAATTTTTTTATTTTAAGAATTCGAAATTCTAAGTAAACAGTCTAGCAAAATACTATTACAATAGTACTGGGATTCGGATAACTGGGATTTTGAGACACATGGGACTTCGACGGACTCGGACTTATACGAACTGGGACTTATACGAACTGTTGAAACAAGCTAAGGAGTAAAGAAGCTTAGATAATTTAACTAGCACTTCAACATAAAACAAGCGAGAAGTAGCTTACTCTCTTACTTGTAAGAATAGAAAATTGACAAGATAATTCGGCAGAACGGGATCGATTTAGATGTCAGGAATTCAGATGATTACAGAGTAACAGTAAGTCGACTGTACAATCAGTTCCCCGCGGCAGTGTGCCAGCTCTGAAAGCAAGAAGCTGCGCAAAGTCCAGGCTCTCCAGGGCAAGCATCACACACGTAGACAGTTCGCTTGGCCGAGTCGTTTCCATAGCAGACTCTGCACCGCTTAGTCGGTCTCATATTGGCCTCAGTCGGTGGTAGTTTGGATGGGGTATGCAGCGAGGCAGCTCGACGCTTCGATGTGTTCTGCCGCTTGCCCCGACCCGTCTGCTCCATCAGAAGGCGGATCGTAGCCTCCAAGATGTCTAAGAACTTCATGCAGAAGTTCTTGCCCAGATCGGGATCACCGAAAGCCTATCTCCATCACAGTGTCCGTACTAGAAGGGCAAAAGAGATACGCGCTGACATGCGAGCTGGATACTGGAGCGGGTGTGTCCATAATGTCAGGATCCCTCTGGAAACAGTTGGGTCGACCAGCTCTTAAGAACTCAAATACACAACTGGGTGGCTATGTAAGTGATCACAAGTTCACGGTATTAGGTCGATACGAAGCTGTGGTAGAACTGAATGGAAAATATCAGCGCATCGACTTTGAGGTAGTGAAAGGCAGCAAGAGCTATGCCTTGCTGGGGCGAGATGTTCTCTGTGTACAGCTGGACACAGGACATAATGGGGAAGTCTCCATGGATATGGCATCTCTGGCAGCAAGTGCAACTACAATGGAAGCTCATTTGGAACTTAAAGATGGAGCAGTACCAAAAAAGTATGTAAAAGCAAGACCGTTACCATTTGCTCAATGTGAAGCAGTAAAAAAGGAATTGGATCGCTTACTTGATGAAGGTATAATCGAAGCTGTGAAATTCTCGGAATGGGCGTCTCCAGTCGTGGTAGTCGGCAAGCCCAACGGCAGTATCAGGCTATGTGTGGACTATAAGAGTACGCTTAATCCACAGCTGGTCCCGGATAGCTACCCGACACCGACCCCGAAGGAAGCGTTCTCGACAGTGGCGGGATGCTTTCGGTACAGTATCATCGATCTAGAGAAAGCGTACAACCAAGTAGAGCTGGACGATGCATCTAAACCGCTAACCATGATGTCGATACCATTTGGAAATTTTAAGTACAATAAACTTGTGTTTGGAATAAAAACGGCTCCGAGTATTTTCCAACGGTATATATCGCAAGTGATCCAAGGTATTCCCGGAACAATAGCGTACATGGATGATATATTAATTGGTGGAAGCGATGAGTCAGAGTTGAAAGGACGCGAAGAACAAGTACTTTACCGTCTAGCATCGGAAGGGCTAAAGGTAAATGATCAGAAATGCCAACGGAATTTATCTCGAGTCCGGTTTTTGGGTCATATTCTGGACAGCGGTCGCATTTATCCTGATGGAGAGAAAGTGCGGGCGATCAAAGAAATGGAAGCTCCGAAGAATCTTTCCGAGTTAGAATCCTTCCTCGGACTGATTACGTTCTGCTCGCGATTCATTCCAAACCTTTCTGGAATATCGGCTCCGTTGGTGCACCTGAAGCGCAAAGGTGTGGAGTTTCGTTGGAGCGTAAAAGAACAAGATGCGTTCAGAAACATCCAGAAATCACTTTCAGAAGACGCTGCTTTGCATGCGTACGACCCAAAGCTACCGGTTGAGCTCGAAGTAGACGCTTCGCAGATTGCCCTTGGTGGTGTCCTGAATCAGCAAGGACGTCCTGTCTTGTACATCAGCAAACTTTTGTCATCATCGGAGCGAAATTATTCGCAAATAGAGCGAGAAGCGCTCGCGATAATATGGGGTGTCAGAAGATGTCATCGTTTTCTCTGTGGTAGAAAATTTAAGCTAATAACCGACCATCGACCTCTCGTTTACATCTTAGCCTGTGACAAAGAGCTACCATCGAGAGTGTCCGCAAGGCTGCAGAGATGGGCGATATTTTTCACGGCGTACGATTACGAGATCGAGTATCGAAAATCTAAAGCTATAGCATCTGACGCGCTCTCAAGATTGGTTCCGCAAGGAAGAAGCGGTGAAACGCTAGAGATTGGTAACATTCACACGGTTTCAACTACAGTGTCTCTGGAAGAAATCAGGCTAGCAACGAAGCGCGCTTGCGGAATTCAGAAATGCGCTTGCTGAAGAGCGCTATAAAGACAGGAAGCTTCAAACACCCTAGGCTGCGACCTTTCAAAAATGTGCGAGAAGAACTTTGTGTTCAGGACGATGTTATTCTTCGAGGCCACAGGATCATTATTCCAAAATCCTTACGCATGAAAGCGATTGCAGCAGTGCACGAAGTTCATTTGGGAATGTCCCGCACCAAGTCCTTGGCTCGTGCGGAGTTTTGGTGTCCAGCCATGGACAGCGATATCGAACGGACAGTCGGTTTGTGCCAGATCTGTAGGACCGCAAAACCGCAAAATAGGAATTTTCGCTCCAGTTGGCCTGAAGCTGCGGGTCCTTGGGATCGTGTTCATATCGACTTTGCAGGACCGATCGACAACCACTACATGCTCGTTCTGGTAGATTCGTACAGCGGGTATCCTGAAGTCCACGTCACCAAAGATATGACTTCTCGAACTGTCATTCAGTGCGTCAGAAGGACATTTTCTCAGCTTGGAATTCCAAGGACACTTGTGTCAGATAACGGACCATGCTTTATCAGCAAGGAGTTTACGGAGTGGTTGGCAGGAATTGACTGTGAGCACCTAACTATTGCAGCTTATCACCCACAAAGTAATGGGGTTGCAGAGCGTTTCGTACGCACGCTAAAAGAAAGCATCAAAGCAAATGGCTTCAGTCAAGAGTCTGTTGACCGCTTCTTGCTGTTTTATCGCGCATCAGACAACAAAGCGGGATCGTCACCAGCGGAACAGCTGCTGGGGCACAAGCTCAGGGTTCCGTTTACCAAGAGGCAAGTTGGACTGGAGGATCCAGTTATCTACAAAAATGAGAGAGACAAGCCAATCACTGCAAAACTGCTTTTGCCTATCGGAAGGAGCATGGCCATGATCAAGACAGATGAACCGAACTCAAAGTATCGGAAGGTTCACTTGGATCAGCTACATCCGTACAGTCTAACCGGCGAGGAGCCCGCAGAAACCGACAGAATGCCACCTGAAGCTGGCGAGCACCCGGCAGGGAGAAAACAAGAAGAGGAGCCTCCACAAAAAGAGGGACTGCGTACACCTCCGATCCCTGAGGTTCCCGAGGATACTATTGAACCCAGGAGAAGCATGCGACTTTCGGAGAAACCCAAAGTTAACTATAAGTGCTAAAATTTGTTCCCCCGCATTAACTTAAAAAAAATTTTCTTTGCCATTGTAAGGGGGGAGATGTTGGGTGTGGCCATAGACGACTCCGTCGCACACACACCCAGCCATAAGCTAAAGAAGCGATGCTTCAAGCTTGGAAAATAAAAAGAACGTTACGAACATGAAATAAGACGCTCGGCTAAGAGTGCAACTTTTAACTTGACCTTGTTGATCTTGACCCACTGTCTTCCGCTAGAGAAGAAGACATAACAGTTGCCAGAATGGCAGTAACAAATCCAAGCATTGCGCAACAACTGAAGCAAAATATGAAACCCGAGCTTCTGGTGCCACCTGTGCGTCCTTCTTCCTGCACTGTAGGGTTGTAGCGCTGCGTCAAGGCGATCGACGCCTCCCATACTCTTGTTGTACTGCAGTACTGAGTTGGGCTTCAAAACTGTCTCCACTACGCCACCTCGAATTACTCGCCTCACTTCCGTGCTTCCAGCAACGCCGTGGGTGTCCAAAAGGTAGACAGTTTTGCGACCACTGGCCTTTCTGTCAACGACCTTGACGGCAAGAGCATTGCCTCGGCGCACGTGAGAGTGACTTATGGGTTGCAGTGCCAGCACCTTTAGCTCGTTGGGGATGCCTCGGTCGACTCTCACGGTTCCTGTCAGCATGGTATTACGTTCGAGCAGAAACTGAGCTAGGCGAAGCGACGTGAACCAGCTGTCAATAGATCCGGTAGCCCAAGCCCAGCAAGTCCTTGCTTAGCTCGACAACAATCTTTTCACTGAAAGATAAATTCCCGCAGTTCACTCATTTTCCAACCTGTCGTTGTCCTGCTTGACAGCATGCACACGGAAGTTCCACAGAAATCCGGTGGAAGCCTCTGTGAGACAGTAGACCTTTATGCCGAACCTGGCGCGCTTTTTGGGCATGAACTGTCGGAAAATGAGTCTGCCTTTGTACATGACCAACTCTTCATCTACTGAAACGTCCTGATTCGGGTAGTAGTTGGCTTGGCACATACCACGCGCAATGTCTAAAAAAAGGCCTGATTTTCTTCAGGGAATCCTGGTGATTATTTACTGCGGTGCAGTCGTAGAATCGGAGGAATGACAAGAGCTGAATGAACCCATCCCTTCCGAGGCAATGATCTTTTTGAAAATATTTACCACCGTAGAAATCGCAAGTCGACCAATACATGTGCAATTCGGGCTTCTTCACTAGACCCATTTACAGGACGATGGCGAGACATTTCCTCACTTCGTTGTCGGTGCATGGTCTCCAAGATGATAGTAAGGGGGGAAGAGGTCCATCAGTCTCAATTGCAATGTTTTGGAGCTCGAAATCAGCTCGAGCATTGGTCCAAAATCGAATGGCAGACACCAGATCAGAGGTAATAAAGTGCTGGAGGAAGAATTCGATCCGAGCCATTGTGTTATCCGGCGTTTGAGCTAATAGATCCGGGTTCAGAACGGGCACTCCGAGGAATTCTGGCGCATCCCGGAGACGCGAGTCTTCACCCTCCTGAACGAAATTCCATCCATTTTCAATCAAAGCTTCTTCTACCTGAGAGCCTTCCACGTCACTCTGGCCATCTTCTTCATCCACCTCGCCATCAATGCTTGCGTACTCGCTGGCGCTCTTATCACTGGTCAAAGCCGGTGAGTCGTCAAGAAAGGCAACGGCATTCTCATGAAAGTTGCTAGCCATTTATACTTGTCTCGAAGGATTTGATTAGAACCGGGATTGAAAGCAGTAATAAGGTAGCCTAGGGACACAAAAATGTATGCGTTATATACTGTCCGTCAAAAGTTCCGGAACCCTTGCTACGATGTCTTCTAGCGAACATAATTTCAGTCCGTTTCAATTGTAACTTGATTCAAATGAAAGCTGCGGATCTCAGCTCCATGATGTGGTCAAGAAAAAGTTTATTCGAAGGAGCGCGTGTGAACAGGCCAGTGTTATGTACATAAAGGTTAGAGAAAAAAGTGAGGAAAAGACAAACAAGCAATTGTCTATGGTTGCTGAGTCTATGGAGCAAACACACATGGGAAGGAATCGGTTTGCGCGCAGTGTTCAGCCTGGCTAACATTAGTCTATGGCCAAAACTTGTGTTGAAATCAACAGGCTCTTATGGATTCTTGTGCAGTCAGCTTTCATGGGAGAGTCAATTGCTTGTTTGTCTTTTCCTCACTTTTTTTCTCTAACCTTTATGTACATAACACTGGCCTGTTCACACGCGCTCCTTCGAATAAACTTTTTCTTGACCACATCATGGAGCTGAGATCCGCAGCTTTCATTTGAATCAAGTTACAATTGAAACGGACTGAAATTATGTCCGCTAGAAGACATCGTAGCAAGGGTTCCGGAACTTTTGACGGACAGTATAAAATCATAAAGTTCTACTCCAGAGAGTCAATCAGTGGAGCTTGGTTTTTGAAAAAAAATACTGTAAAAGAAAAGCAAGAGGGGTCGATATTGGCCATATACAGTCTCCAGGATAGGGCTGCGTAAAATGACTCGATTGATGGAAAAAGAAGCTGCCAAGTTAGACAGTCTGTGCTAATAGTTTATGTAATTAGCCGTTTGCTGACACAGTGCTCATTGACAGTGGGGAATTGCTCATTGACAATTTGATAAGCCATGGCACGCCTAGCGTGCCATCCGTTGATTGAGACTGTGTGGCTATAGAAGCCCCGTGCACTAGTGGTTAAGCGCCAATGCCGAAATGGTTCTGCGAGTTTTCGTTTCACCAAACTATTCCATGCGATGCTTTCGGTTAAACTCACCAGTTGCGGTTCGAGATCTGCTTGGATTTCAACCAACATTAAAGTATTGGTCGCAACTTGAAGCTATCATAAATCGTTGTAAAAACTCTACAGTGGACGTCGAAAGTGAAGTGAGGGCATTATCTAAGAACCTTTCTATTGCCTTTAACCACGATGGAGTTGTACCGGACACATCGGTTACATTCATCCTGAAGCTACTCGAGTTCGCCACAACGCACCCAAACAATCGACGATACGACATTGCCACTATGCACCAATCTGCTTTGCTTTACCTGATTAGCAGTTCTGCACAGATAATGCACAGCATAATAATAACATTTCAGGCTACATAAAGCTTAAGGAGAAAATTGCCGGTGAAGATCCTGCCGAAAATTTAAACACCCCACTCGGTGAATTCACTGAAATGATTTCCCGGGGAAAGTTGAAGCACCCGCCAAAGTGGCTGTTCAATTTTGCTTGCCTCTGTTTTGGATGCTTCATTTCGCTCCGATCACCGTAATGTGCTTTGCGAGTGCGGAAATTGTTTCCTGCCGTTGGCGAGTTTTACTTCCCTGAAGCAGATGTTCTGGGATGCTGCGTGCGCCTCACCAACTGTTTCTTCAAGGGTTATGTTCAACGAGGAGCAAAGAGCGCTCCTTCGCCGGATAAAGTGCACGATAGAAAAATACTGAAGCTGAGTGGACAGTGAGCGAACCTGGAGCAAACACTTCACTATTTATCATAGTCAGCTCTTGTCCCGTTCTGTGACTGTTATTTTCCTCTCTGTTTGTAGTTCAGATGAAGAAAGAATCGTAAATTTTTCTCGAGTTTCCTTATACATGTGCTGCATGTACAGCCTTCCCATTGTGTATTTTCACGACGTTTACTTTATGTAATAAAACTATTCAACATTTAAAAAAACCGACCCTGCACCCGCCTTCTGACTGCCTATCAAAAAGTCAAATATGATACGAGTATACATTGGCAACTGAAAGCATGCGCATACGGATGGGCCATAGAACAATGCTTTTAAAAGAGCCTCATACTTTTTTCGCCATGAATTGGCTCGTTTCCGGTTTCCCGTTTCCGGTCCTGAGTTATCAAGTTGTCCTTGGAGGGAGCTTAATTAATAGTTTCATAGCTTTAGAGCTGAGCCATGGCTGCAATTATTAACTCCACCATAGCACCTCCACTAGTTGACTTCAACTACTGCTCTGTAAGTGGTTGTACAACGGAGGCGCTGGCAATTGTGTCAACGGAGAGCAAGCTGGAAAGAGAGAGCGAAGAAGTGCTGGCTTTGTCGTTAAGCATGCCCAACAGTACTGATGCGGAGCTGGAGCAGCTATTGGCTATCGAGCCGAGTCGCTGTGCAACCTGGACGAGCTTGAGGAACTGGCTCGGCAACTGGAACGAGATAACCAATGCAAGTCTAGTGTCGCGGAGGAAGAGGCGATTGTCCGGAGGTTCACGGCCTGATTGGCGGATAACAACCTCCGCTTAGACTACAAAGATGCTCCAGTGGAGGATGTGGCTAAGAACGTTCGCTATTTCTACGCTCACCAGCGGAAGGCGGATGGGGACGTTCTATTCCCCGAATACTATCGTTGGGATACGTGCCGCTCTTTTCCGCTACTTCATGAAGCTGCGTGGCCTCGACATCATTGCGGATCCAGCTTTTCATGCGGCTAACCTGATGATCAAGTATGTCTGCAACGCTTTTTTGCAGAATGGTGGTCGGATCCGCCACTACGGGGCCATAGAATCTGACGACTTGATCAAGTTTAGTGCATACTTCGACAGGGCAACACCGTCGCGACTTCAGGAGGAGGTGTACTTCAATCTGCTATACTACTTTGGCAATCGGCGCAGAGAGTGGCTTCGTGGAATCACCATGCAGTCGTTCAGCCAGGTAAAACTGGCCAATGGGTCGTTTGAAATCAAGCTGCAGGGCGGTACATCAAAGAATGTGCATGGTTCCACCGACATGAGGGAGTGCGACGACAACAAGGAAGCGATGATGGTGGCGACGTCAGTAGCTGCAAAATGTCTGGTTCGTGCTTTTCTGCTCTACAAAGCCTAGATCAACGACGTTCCCGATTGGAACGGACGCGACGTTTTCCTGCGGCCAAAGTCTCGAGTCGGTCCAGACGGTGTGTGGTACACAAAGCAACCAGTCGGCGTCAACACTCTCGGGCCTCTGCTGAAAAAGATTTCTACCAATGCCCAGCTCTCCAGGGTGTAAACCGCCCACTGCGTACGTCCGACGGTCGTAACCACTCTTCATGAATCCGGCTTTGCAATCGAAACAATCGCGAAGGCCACAGGTCATAAGGTCAGCGCATTTTTCGTCCTTATTCTGCTCTAATTTTGATTCATGTCAGTCATGTCATACTGATACTATCATTACCATATATTGTTTCGTAGTCGTCCACATCCGTGGAGCGCTACATCCGTCGCGGAAAGAAGAGAGAGACAATCATCGCAGTCATGAGCGGGCAACTGACGCGTGCCCTGACTGACAGCGACAACGTGCAGTTCGGTGGCAGTGAGACTGCTTTGGCACCGGTTTCTACTGATAACCGTGTCATCACAACAACGTCAAGTGACGGTTTCTACTGCCTTAACGAAGCGCATGAAGATCGTAGCTAACGGCGAACGCAACGTGGTGGAGTTCACATTTGAGTGATATGTGATGCAGTCTACTACGCTCCGATATTGACTTCATGCTGACCTTAGCGTTACTTCTTTAAATTTATCGTCACTTTGCAATTTCATCCTTGTTCTACGTTTCACTATGTTTAAATACATTCGTTCCATGGGGTTCAGGAATGCCGCAGCATCCCTGCACTAATTTTTGTGTAGCCACAAGTGAAATTTTTCCATAGACAAAAGCATTCCGGCACGCAAAGGCGTGCGGGAATGGCATTCTTGCACGCTTCAATCAAACAACACTGAAGATTTCCAAACAGCTTCGCTTCATTATCGGAATACACCTATCAAACGCGAATTGCCAACACCATCTGAACTCCTCGCGGGAAGAAAACTGAGATACAAGCTGGCATTACCGGTTGAAGACCTAATACTGAAGAGAACATAGATCATATACTGTCCGTCAAAAGTTCCGGAACCCTTGCTACGATGTCTTCTAGCGGACATAATTTCAGTCCGTTTCAATTGTAACTTGATTCAAATGAAAGCTGCGGATCTCAGCTCCATGATGTGGTCAAGAAAAAGTTTATTCGAAGGAGCGCGTGTGAACAGGCCAGTGTTATGTACATAAAGGTTAGAGAAAAAAAGTGAGGAAAAGACAAACAAGCAATTGTCTATGGTTGCTGAGTCTATGGAGCAAACACACATGGGAAGGAATCGGTTTGCGCGCAGTGTTCAGCCTGGCTAACATTAGTCTATGGCCAAAACTGTAAGCTGTAAGCTGCGAAGCTGTAATTCGTGCACAGGGCGGCGCGACTCGCTATTGAGAATTACTCTTCCGTTTAAATTCAGGACGCCATCTGTTTTTGTGTGCCGGCAGCAAGTGTGTAAATAGCCCTGTGTGTTTGCTCCATAGACTCAGCAACCATAGACAATTGCTTGTTTGTCTTTTCTTCACTTTTTTCTCTAACCTTTATGTACATAACACTGGCCTGTTCACACGCGCTCCTTCGAATAAACTTTTTCTTGACCACATCATGGAGCTGAGATCCGCAGCTTTCATTTGAATCAAGTTACAATTGAAACGGACTGAAATTATGTCCGCTAGAAGACATCGTAGCAAGGGTTCCGGAACTTTTGACGGACAGTATAGATGAAGAAAAAATCTTGAAACTTTGAACGCCGTCAAGTAGAAAAATGCAATTTGCTACGCCCAAGGAGCAAAAGATCTACAACAACTGAAACCAGGTCAACAAGTCTGGTTGTACGAAGACAAGCAACAATGGGTACCCGCGGAAGTGAAGGATCCAGATGACACTCATCCAGAACGCTCATACACTGTGCGTACCGCCATGGGAAAGCAATGCAGACGGAATAGACGCACAAGGATCAAGGACAACTGATACAATGATACATTCAATTCCAGAGCACATGGTCCTACTCACCTGCAGGGCGGTCCGAAGACGCAGCGGGGAGGCGAGCGTCGCCCATTCCGCTAACATGGTCCTACGGAAAAGTGCTGTCGGGCAAACAGCTAAAGTCGCTGTTGGAGGGGTGATGTGTTCCTTATTACCCGACTTCGGTAATCAAAGAACAATCACTTCTAGCTCTTTAGCTAGGCAACCCAGTAATTCAAACGAAAGTATTCAATTACCTTGACTTCTTATGAGATATCTCTCCTTCTTTTAGTCCTTCGTAGATCTCGTGTAGATCTCGATCTGTAGTTCAGGCCTGAATTCGACTCGACTTGTAGTCCTGGTCCGAGTTTCTCTTTTCTTCTTTTGCCGGCCGGTATCTGTCGTTCGGACCAATAAGAAGCTTCCAAATTAACAATGGGTACCCTGCGCCAAACTGCGGTTTAACATAAGCCTACTCCTTCTAGCAGTGCCTCTATGCACTCTAGGTATAGCTCCGGAAACCACTGATAGTCTTCTAAGATCTATCAGGGGCAGTCCTTCTGGAGACTGCAACCAGTAAAGTCTAAACAGACTCAGGAGTCTCAACAGACTCAAACTAAACTCCAACGAGACGTCTCAAAACACAGGCGCAAATGAGTAAGGCTTACCGCAAGAACTCGACGAGTCTTCTGTAGGAAGTCCTGTAGTGGCTTCCTCTTCGGAGCTCTTCTCCTTCCGGAGGAATTGTGGCTCCGGGTCCGTTCCGGACCACTTGTATTTATAGGCGTTCAGACCTCTCTCGAGGTCGTACATCACTGTCTTCGCAAATGTCAAAGGGTCACGATTCGGTGGCTGTCAAGCATGACAAGGTAGAAAGTTGCGCAACTAGTCTACTGTAAAAGCGCATGATTGGTTACCGTAGCTGGTAGACTTTGATTGGTTCATCCGGGTGCAACCCGAGTGCAAACCAAATGATGACTTGAAGGTGGGGTTTGAATTGACAGTTGTTGGTCGCACGTGATTGGGTGATTTCTAAAATTAGCATGCTCGAGATTTCTCTCTTTCTATTGGTTAATTCGAATATATGTATGGTTCAGCGCATATCCTTATACATGCTCCTCAAATTACTACTATTTAAGTAGTACGTTAACAATTTTAAATAACTTTTCTGGGAGATATAATACTCTACAGGGGTAAGGAATTAAACTTCATAAAAAACCAACCACTGCTAACTAACATTATCAGCCATTAGTTAGCCACTCGCAGCGTTATGCAGCATTTCAGGCTGAGTCCCACGACTGCCCAGCACTTTTTTTTGCGGATTTGTCACCGATTGGCACCTGCTACGCAGAGAAATTGCGCTTATTTCCCAGGGATCAAATGCTACTAGCGCTTTGCTTCTACGCTAAAAAAGCTTCTATCAAATCGTTAGTGATGCTCATAGGCTGTCAGCGCCTTCGGTTTGCCGCGTTTTTTGCAGAGTGTCGCGGACGATCAATAAAGAGTTGTTTCAGGAGCTCGTGTGTTGGCCGCAGAACAGCGTCTAGCCACAGAGACGCATATGTCTGACTAAACCCCTGTAAGCCGCAGTTTTTTTGCTACAGCCGTTAAGAAGTCCTTTATGAAACTAACTTTTTGACAATGGCTGAAAATTACGGCTAGAGAAGACGCAATCTATGGTTTACGGCTTGAACGGCCCACAGAAGAAAGCGAAAGTCACAAAGCTGACTGTTGACACTGGTGGTACAGATGGCCAATTTCACTTACTATGCTTCAGATAAGACATTGGCGACGATTGTGGATTTATTACGACTGTTCTTAGTTTACTTTTATCAGAAAGCAGAAAAAAGAACAAAGAATTTGCTACCTTTCGCCGCAGCACTAAGTAGCCCCAACTCAGTAACAAAATATACTAGCAACCTCGCTCGTTTTTTAACGATCTTGCATGCAACTAAATAATCTTGTAGCAGTTAACCTAACGCTACAAATTGGTAGCAGAGCTTTTAATCCCAGCACTTGAGGACAACGACACTGGACGACACTCAGCGTCAACAGCCACCATCAGACACTCCACCTGCAGCAGCTTCTTCGGAGAAGATCACACCACGTCTGTACAACGCGCCACAATTAGACCACCGCCGTTCTACCGTCAAGCCCCCGAAATTTGGTTCCGCCAATTCGAATCGCAATTCACCCTGGCCGAAATCAGCTCCGCCAGCACCAAATTCCACCACGCACTGGCCGCTCTCACCAGAAGCGCTTGCAGCAGAGAGCTTGGAGATAAAAGCCCTTCTCAGTCCATATACTGGGAAAGTTCATAGAGAACCACATCGCCACCGACTTCTAGAAAAAGCTCCACAACAACCGGCCGGTCACTCGCCGCCACGCGACCCCTGGTGTTCACGTTCGCGCCAGTCCGAGCCCCCTGACACCAAGGGGCGGTCGAGCGCCTCGTTGCCCTCACGAAGTCCAGTCTTCGTCCCGCCCTCTGGCGCAAGCGCATCTCCGATGAGGAACTGCACATTCTCCTCGTCAAGATCGAGGCCATCCTCAACTGCCGGCCGCTGACCACCGTCTCCAACGACACGGCCGATCCGTCACCGCTGACTCCGTCTCACCTCCTCGGGGTTGGCCCTCACCTGTTACTTCCGATCCACGACGACACTTTCCTGCCTGCCGGTACTTCCACTGCTCACCGCCTCGGGGTTGTATTTTTATCGCCACAACCGCAGGAATTTAAGAGAAACATAGCATAGAGTTTCGGGGCGTATTTTTCGTAGACCCTTCGGTCTTCGGCACTCAGGAGATTTAAGTAAATACACCCCTTAACTCTATGCTATATTTTCTACTTACCATCAGTCTTCTAAAAGTTTAAGGGTGGCTGACGGTGGGCCCTGAACCTCTGGATGATATACTACATATCTAATTACTGCTGGGCACAATACGGCACGGATTTGTCAGTCTTACAGAAGAAGAACTTGATGCACTTGTCCAAGGAACGGTCCCTCTCGATCCCCTCCAATACGCTGAAGAAATGAGCCTGGATGTTTTCGACTTTCCAGGAATGGCCTGCGGCCCAGAAAGTAAACTGGTGCGCAAACTTAGATGACGCTGATGAACTCTCCAAGTCGGATCTGAATTTTCTACTTAAAATTTTTATTCTGGAGGTGAGGACAAAACGCAATACTCAGCTGGGACGTTGAAGGATTTTTTATCAATACAATGGGCCGTATGAATAAAACGTGAGAAAATCTTTAAAGATTATCTTTCGAGCCAAGAATTTCTTTAAAGAAATTCTTTTCCGGCAAGAAAATCTGTTGGAGAAAATCTTACGAGTCAAGATATTCTAGAAAAGACATGAATAAAAGTTTCTCGGCTCGTGAGATTTTCTCGGCGACTGCCACTTGGCTGAAAGTTGTCTAGGGCCCAAACCAAGATGTCGGTGACGTGGAATTGACGGCCATCTCCTCAAGCTTGGGCGCAGCCCATGCTGTGTCTATGGCTAAAACCACTTGAACACCGAAAATCCGTCCAGAAAAATCCTACTAGAAAGTGGCAAAATCCATGTGGAGTTTACCTGAACATCAGGTGACAGGAAAGTCACTTTGCTTTGAAATTTTACCCTGAGATTGAGCGTCCTGGCATCGAATGGTTGCCAATTTTTTACATGTATATCGTGATTACTCTTTGCAGGAGCCCAGAAACAATGCAAAAAAAACTGCGAGCATGTTATAAGACGCTGCGTGGGGGGTAGAAATGGGAGCTGCCGTGTGTACAAAACTGTGTCCTTGGACCGTTCGCAAGCTGAGCGACGTAAATAGCCTACCAGTGAAGTATGCTACCAGATTTCATTGAAACCGCGCAATCTTCTCTCGAGAAACATGTCTGCCGCATCGGATGCCGAGTCTGAAAGTCAACAGGAAGCCGAGGAGGAAGCCGACTACATTGTCAACGTACTCTCTAAGCACCCGGTTCTCTTATCAAAGAGTAGCACGCCCGTCGTGAAGAAGAAGAAGGAGGCGGCCATTGCAGCATTGTGCGCTGAGTTAGAAATGCTGACAGGAAAGCTGTTCGAGACCGGCAAAACATCGAAGAAGATCGCCAACATGAAGACGCGTATGAAGGGCAAGGTGGATCGAAATAGGACAGGGAATCGTCCCATAAAACTTCTTCCATGGGAATCCAGGTTGGCCCGCATAATGGACGCGGATTCGAATCCAAAAATGTCGCAAACTCCAGGGGCAAGTGCGGCTGGATTCCAAGCAAGTGCAACCGTCGTCTCGCCACAGCCAGCTGATGAGAGACGTTCACCCTCCGTGCAGCCTAAGGAACCAGCGAGGAAGCGTCGCATGTCTGGCGAGACAGAGGAGACGGAGAAGTTGGGCAACGCCGATTTGCAACGACTGGTGCTGCTGGAGCAGCTGCGCTACGTCAGACTGAAAAGGCGACTGGTGATGGAGTCTCAGGCGAGCAGACCTGCTCTTCGCCCTCCGTCGTACGGAAACGGGTACCAGGATTGACGGCCCTGCAGACGTTAGTAATTGTTGTTAGTAATTCAGACCGAAAAAATGCGACGAACAGCATATAGGTACTTGTTGTTTTGTTGATCGCTCTAAGGCTGAAAGTCGCATATATGTACCACTGTACTGTTTCTTGTTTGTTATTTAGACAGAAAAAATGTGACGAAGAGAAGACATTTGTCTGTTGCTTTGTTGATCGCTATAAGGCTGAAAATCACATACTTACGACTGCTTGTTCTTTTCAAAATATATATGAAAAAAGCAACTAAGAGGATATGTAACAAAGTTTGACAATCTGAGAAAAGTGAATTATGTCAAGTGGAAGATAGTTTTCACGTCTTGTTACTGAAAATAATACCAGAATCGCTCTAAGGCGGAATCGGCGAGGCGTACATGTAAAGTGGATTACATTTTTGGACTAGTACAACGGTAACATTATGAACAATATGTTTGTAAACACCTGTCACCTTCACATGAGTTCCAATGTCCAAAGATGCAGTATACTAGACCATAGCAGCGATCTCGTTTCGCCGCTGTTGTCCGCGAAGACGCAGTTGCTGAGCTCCGTCACCAGCGTTGTCATCCTCATTAGTCAGCTGGTCGTCTGCATCACCGATGTATTGCGGATCGTCTATGTCTTCTTCATTCAGAAACTTGGCGACATTGTGAAGCACGAAGCATGCCAAGATGCATGTTGGTGCCTTGTGCAGCTGCAGTCGGATACCGTAGCGCAGAATGGGGAACCTTCTCTTGAGCTGCCCGAACGACCTCTCGATCACGACTCTGCTCCTGGCATGTAGCACATTGTACCGTTGTTGCTACTCCGTTTCGGGTTGCGGATACGGCGTCATTAGGAACGGTGCGATTCCGTACCCAGAGTCACCGAGGAGCACTCCAGAATTGACTCTGGTCGTGAGTAGATGACTGGAAAGTGTTTAACTTGCTACGTAAAATAAATAAAGTTTACCATTTGCCCACTTGGAATCAGATTCTAAGTATGAATACGAGGTACTCACGCGTACAGCGCCGAGTTCTTGAGCACTCTACTGTCGTGCACCGAGCCAGGCCAACTCGCATCCAAACTAGTGAACACGCACTTCTCGGAGCACGTTGCCTGAACATTGATGGAGGGAAACCCCTTCCGGTTGATGTACTCGTCACCGGCTGCTCCTGAGGGCTTTTCGATCCTCACATGCGTGCAGTCAATTGCCCCGATGGCCGACGGGAAGCCCATTGCTTCAGTGAACTGTGCCTTAGCACGGTTCGCTGAAGCACCTTCCTGTGGAAATTGAATCCATTCGTGAGACAGCCGCGCGATACTCTGCAGGACGTCCCAAACAACATTTGACACCGTGCTTTGATGAACACCTGTCTGCTTGGCAACACCGGATTGAAAGCCAGGGTTGCTCAGGTACCGCAGCGTGATCTCCATCTTCTGTTTCGGTGTCAGCGCACCGCCCCTTGTCTCGGAAGTATGTCCTAGGAAGCGCGTTGTCAGAAAGGTCACGTGATCCTCAGTGAATCGATGAAGCTGTCTATATGTCTCCACTGGAGTGGCCTGTCGGGGCAGGTACTCCTTGGTCTTTCTGATCTGAAGGAACATCTCGTGTCTCGTGTTATGGGCGCTGAAGATTCGCTTGAGCCAGAGAAAGAGTTGCTCGCATAAAACTCAAGTGTCGGCTCTCTCGGCGAGAAAATCACGTCTTTTATTCATCAGAAAGCAAGAAAATCTTTTCCTCGTGAGATTTTCTTGCCGAGCAAATCTTTTCTTGTGAAAGCTCGAGATTTTCTTGGCGAGAAAATCTTGCAAGAAACTCGCAGTTTTTTATTCTTATAAACGCAAGAAATTCTTGGATTTCTTGCAAGAAAAAAATTTCTTTTTTTTATTCATACGGCCCAATATGTGCAAGTATGCGCACAAATGCGCACAAATTGATGCGGATTGAAGCTTGCGGAGATACGAACAAGGTCATTATCACTTTTTTGCCCAAGGAGTAATGTCACTTTTAGGTATGTGCATGTAACAAACTACGAGTAGGACGTTAAACGACATTGATTTCTTGCTGTTGCGTATCGTTGTGAACTATCTTGTTCGATAATGAAATATAAAGTGTTGCCATTTGTTTTTACTCAGTTCATTTATTTATTTAGAAATCATCTATTAGCACCGGTGCAGATAAATTAAATAAACAATTAGACTATAGGCTACTGCACCTGTGCAACCGAGGCATACGTACTGTACGTAATATGGCATCACCCCATGAATTCATTTATTTCGTCGACAGAGTGGCTGAGGGCTGCATTTACTGACCGAGATAAAGATTTGACTGACCTCGAGTCAAATTCGGTAGTCTTTAGTAGAAAACCAAGAAAAAGAGAAAAAAGAAAAGAGAGGAAGGCGACGATTAGATCGCAAGAAAGAAAGGAGAGGCGACAAATTTCTTATACGATATACTTTTCTGATAGACTTTTATGGATTTGCCACGTGATTTTCAAGTACGAGCTAGAAATTGACCACGACTTCTTGGAGTCTCTGTTCATTGAGCCGAATGCGAGCGTTAAGGGCGAAGATGTACGCAGGCAAAAGATGCCCACGGAGAAGAAGTTCGATCAGAAAATAGCTCGTAGAAGACAACTACTTACGAAGACGAAGGACGCATGGATGGTAAAAGCATTCAACGAGTGGCACGAACTGAAGAAGAAGGCCTGGGCAAGGCCTTCAGAAGCTCACGACGGCAGATGAAACGCTTTAATTGGTCATGGATGCGATACAAAACTACAGACCAATTATTATTATCGTCCCACCAAGCAGACTGAGGCAGCTAATATTAAACTGTGCCCACAAAGATCATCCTGGTATTGTACGCATGAAACGACTCCTATGATCAGCCTTCTAGTACCCTAGCATGGACAACGCAATTACGAGCCACGTCAGGTTTTGGTTGCCCTGTCAGGACAGCGCCAAGGCCCACAAAAATCTTCGTACCGGATGGCGGTCCAATCAAAAAACCTGACCGGTCTTGGTCGAAACTATGAGCTATCGACATCACTGACCCGTTTGCGAGCGCCCCACACAAACAGCGGTTTATTGTCGTGCTGACAGATTACTGTTCATCTTACCCAGAATTTCTACTTACTGGAGCCAGCTCAATCAGGATAATCAAATGTCTTACCGAATCGCTTCGGGAATCTTGACACCCTTGTGTATTGGACAGTAGAAGCAGCTTCGTATCGAAGAAGATGAGAAAATTTCTAGCCTACCGTGATGTGCGGCAAGAATGCGTTCCAATTTATGAGCCGCGACGAAATGGCAAGGCGATGTATTCAACGGGACACTTAAGCACGCTGCTCAGACGTTCGAAGCGGACAAGAAGAGCTTTGAGGTCGAAATACAGCAGACAATTTTCAGCTACCGCACAACACCAAACAAAAAGGGAGCCTCGCCAGCAAAACTTCTATTTAGGTCGGGACATCTAAACCAACTTTCAATTTCGACAAGGATCCATGATCAAGCAGAGTGCGAAGTCAGAAGCTACGGCTAACAAAGAGCATCACCACAAGGTTTCCTGCAACCATTTCAAGGTTGGCGACCTCGTGCGCATACGACTACCACACGTACCAAAAGGCAGATCACCATTTACCATTTACAGCTCCCTTCCCGATCGATAAAATCCTTGGCAACTTCAACTACAAACTGGACAATGGGAAAATTTGGACAGCACGAAATCTGGTACCGTTCAGGCACCTACCACCTACTGTTGTGGACAAGCTCTGCTATCTGTTTATGCTTTATTCAAGTGCAAATGAACATGTACTTATGTAGCTACGCTTGTATATGCAGCTGGGAAGCTGTCTATGGTGCTGACGGCCCTTTTCTACAGGCCCTCAGAAGGGATATGAGGTAAAAAGCCCATGGGAAATAAAAGAATAAGAAAAGAAAATAGCCAGAGCTGAGGCTACGAGCAGACCAAAGTCGGCTGCATTTTTTTTCCACTAAACCTCCGCCTTTTATTTGTTGGCTAAAGACACAACACCTACCACCTTGTTACGAGCGTATATTAAGTTTTCTATGCTGTGAAATTTCGGTCTTATAAAGGGCTTTGCAGAATTTTCTGCTTTGTGAACTTTCGGTTTTATGAAGTTTCGGTTTGTAAACAAGACAAGCTAGTTGCTGTTGCGGCGAGTGTTGGCCCGGTGGTCAACACGCAGAAAGCCGTCGTGCTCTGCGTGCCAGACGACATCGAGGCTGCGATTTTGTGCCGAGGCGCTGATGGACAGGCGACAGAGCTTCCGTGTTGCCGTCAGCAGTTCGTCTACCTCGGCGGTCTGGTTCCCGGCGTCCGCGAGGATTTGCGGCGTCGCCGCCGGCTTGCCTGGGCTGCTTTTCGTTCTGTGAGGGCAGTCCTGCAGTCCGAGGTCTTACCTAACCGCCAGACGGCGGCGTTGTTCCAGGTGGTGATCGAGACGGTCCTGCTGTACAACACCGAGCCTGGGACGCTGACGGAGTCGCTTGAGCAACAAGTTGCCGCGGCGCATACTGGCCTGCTGCGCGCCGCATTCAAGATCGGCTACGAGCGAGTGACCAACGCGGCTTTGTATCACCACGCCGATCTGGTCTGTCCAAGCGACCTGTTGCACCGTCGGTAACTCCAGCTGACAGGCCAAATCATCCGCGCCGAGTTGTACTGCCCAGAGCCGGTGCAGGAGGTGCTGCTGCTCACGCTGCAGGCACCCTACCGGCGAAGGGCAGTCTCACACTCGGCGTTTTGTCGACTGCCTGCTGGCTGACGCTGGCGCCCCGGATTCGGCCGGCGACGTGGCGTTTATCCGCGACCTGGCCTTGAGGCGCACCCTGTGACGCTGAACGCATATTCCGTTGTTGGTCTTGTGAAGGCAGGTGTCTTTCGGCGTTACTAAATTTCCGTCTTGTGAAAGCGACCTTTCAGGGGGACATGTTGTGTAACGATCCGAATCCAATGCACTTTGATTTATTTTTCTGTGTCCTAAACAGTTGCCGACTCTATTAAGGCTCATTCGCCTCGACTTATCTATAATGAAATAAGCTTACGACTAAGCTGTTCTATCCAATATACTAAAAGTGTGTGCGTGCGTGTGTGTGTGTGTGTGTGTGTGTGTGTGTGTGTGTGTGTGTGTGTGCGACACGTTTGAAAGTAATCCGTCGGACCGATTTTCTTCATTTTGTACCATTTAATTGGAATTTTATCATACGAGCGTACTGTAATGTATGTGTACTTGATTTTGCATGTGTGCTCGGTCAATGGTGGCATCATGGATCATGCAGATATCTATGGGTTGTGCCAACCACACAGATACTCGTAAATAAGTCAGGGCGCATGCCAGTGAGGAGTTCCTCACGCTCATTTGTTGCTCACGCTAACCCACGTCTTACAATAGATCGTATGATTAATTTTTTTTGTTAACGAAAAGGTCCTCTAAAAGGTGAAAAACAGGTATTTTCCCTATCAAACCAGTACTTTGTATGCAGTCTTAGCTGCTTTATTGTCTATGGCCCAAAAGCTAAAGCTGGTATTTTGGCCGAAATGAATGGTATATAGTCATCTGTAATAAATAAAGAATTTTATGTCAATATAGCATTTTTCAGGCTGGAAAAAAGTGCGAGTAGGAAATAAAATAATCAATGGGAAGGCCTGTGGAGTTTTCTTATCGTCTATGGTCGAAACAATTGGCTTTACGTCAACCAAATAAATAATACAGGCAAGAGACAGATAAATCTTCAGTTCTAGAGTTTTTTAACACAAAATGGCCGCAGTCGACAATGAAATTCTAGAGGAAGGTGGAGCGAGTTTTGTTACAGCAGAGAATGCACATTAGAGCATTCATTCGCTGGCCTGCAGTAGAGCGAAGCCACACTAAGCAGATCTCTAGACAAACACCTGATGACGCTGATTGCTTAGGAAGGGATGCTGACGTACCGGTCGCTCGGAACACGCTAGAGAATGAGGCACATCGACAAGAATTAGCGCAGTGGTTGGTTACTTGCCTCCAGATTGTCACTCGATCTATATTGATGAGACGGGATTCAACACGTAGTGCATGTGCCCTTGTCTGTTTGGCAGTGCGCGGTGCACTTTGGGGCTGGCTGGGGGGTTGGCCTGGCCAGCTCAGCAGTTGCACGTAATGAGCAATTTATCTTATTGTTGTTGGTTAGATCGGAATTAGCGCAGAACTCGGCTCGCGCTCACAGCATTGTGCTAGCTTGCTTGTCGGCCGCCACTTTTCTATTTCTACTGAGTCTGTAATAATCTTTAAGTCTGAAAGTTAAAACTACATATTCTGGCATTTATAATAAACGATTTCTACACCTCTACTACTCAGCTTAGCTACTTATTTATACAAAACTATTGAACCTAGCAATTTCTACACGCGTTTCTGAAGCTCGATTTGAACCATAGACTATGCGCTTTGACTCTTCTGAGTGAGTTGATTTTTCTTCTAGTTAGAGTGTTGCGTTTTAAATGTTGCTGAGTGGATATTCATTGTCGTTGTACTTTTCCGTTCGTTGCCTTCCCCATCTACGAGTACCATAGACAGCACTGTGCGCTGCTAGTAAGCCCTGGGCTACATGTATATCATAAGACAAGAAATATACTCGCCTCAGAGCGCTATTAACCAAAAAGCTCTAAGCTTGTATCAACCAGCTATAGTATATTTTTTCGTTATTGCTAATTAAATGATTTTTTCTGGAATAGCAAATCCCTGGGGTGTTGCATAGAATCGACAAGTTAAAAGTTGAATAGTGACAAGCTACAAGCAGGGCGATTTTGCGTTGCACGAGCGCGCTTGTAATATTCTCTCGACAAGGGACAAGTTTCAGACGAATTGAACTTTCGTCTATGGCAAATCCCATGTTTGTCGCGAGATTCAACTGTGGGGGTTTGGATTTCGGCTTATATAAAAAAGGCTTCGCTTTGCTTGCGACTTTGAGCCCTCCGGTCTTGCTTGCGGGTAAGTGTTTAGATATAGAAGATGCCACTCACGAGTGAGAACAAGCAGATCCTACTGCGTCTTATACGCGAGAACAAGAAGGAACTATTCGGCGAATTTAGTGCAACCATAACCAAGGACAAGAGGATTGCATGCTGGAAAAAGGTTATTTCCTCAAGATAGGAAGAGTACAGGTTTGACCCCTGTCCCGGAAAGGCCTACAGGTACATCCGCGACGCACTCTGGCCTAACTTGAAGCGTCGTACCTTGGAGAAGATCGACTCAGTGCGCAAAACTGGTGCTGCTGGTGGGCCTGAATGCAAGCTGAACGACATTCAAGAACTGGTGCTGGACATCTTGGACAAGAGATCCGGTATCGTAGTTGGCCTGGCTGTTCCCGAGACGTATGAACAGATTCCTGCAGTTGAGACTGCTGGTGCCGCATCACCTACTGAGTCAGCGAGTCATACGGAGAGTCCTGCTTTAAGCAACGACACTGCGCCCACTACAAGCGGAGCTCGGCCAGGTCAGGGTAGAAAGATCCGATCTGGCCAGTCATCCTCACATGAAATGGATGACCTGAAGAAACGCAAAGTGGAAATGCAGCTTCGTGAGCTGGAACTTCGCAGCGAGAACTGGCAACTGCGGAATGCGAAGCTGCGCCTCGAAATTGCACATCTTACTGAACCGAACGACCTTCAGTACTGCATGTTGTGACTCCTCTTTTTTCATTATGTAGTGAGTCGCTAGTTTAGTTAGGCGCCGCACTAGTCAGCTGTTGCCCTCGCCCTCGCCCCAGGCTTCTGTCTGCCGCTGGGCAGTTGCCTGTCCCTCCCGCCTGTCCTCTGGCCTGTCCCTTGCCCGTTTGCCTGTCTGTCTGCTTGTCCTCGTTTGCCCCCGTTTTCCTCCTGTTCTCGTTTTGCAGTGCCCAGACTGCTTGTCTGGCCTGCCTCTGTTTCGTTCTCTGTTTGGCATCTCCAAATTTGGAGTGCCATTCTGTTTTCCGGTCCCACGGTCACGAGTGCCTTCACTTGTGGGCCTTTTCCCCCTTGTCATGTGAGCCAGTCACATGACAAGGCCGTCTTCCTTCTTTAGTCCAAAGTGCAATGATTTCATCATTGTACGCTGGGCTCGTGTTTATGGGAAGATCACGCGCGCCCGGACCCCCCTTGCCTCCTCTGAGACAGGGCCCGCTTGTTTGTTGCTAAAAATAGCAACAGAGTCACTTATGACTCTCAGCGGGGTCTTTCGTGCTATGGTGCAATCGATCCTCCCTATAAATGCAGCCCCTCTCATGGCTTGGCTCAGACAAGCGTTTCCAGCCTTTCACCCGTTCTGCCAGCCCGTTTTCCCGAGTAACCGTTCTCTTCGTCCAGCGAATACTCTAAGTTTGTGTGCCGAGTTGGCGTCTAAGTTTGAACTCCAAGACTCCCGACTTTGCGCGTGACTGCCTCTGATTGCTCCTGCTATCAATTAGCAGGCCAGCTCGGATCGCCCGAAGCTAGCACTTTCGCTCTCACCCCGCATCAGCCCGGCAGGGACTGCTGACAGTGGGCACCTCTGCGCGAGAACTGCTAAATCTGCACGAAGTGCGAGTCTCTTTCTCTCGTCTTAGTTATTTGCTTCTACGAGCTCAGCACCTCACCGAAGGCTGCGACTCTGCGAAGCTGGTGGCAGCATTTCAGACGCTACAAGATCAACTCGAGGACTTTCCGGAGAGCTCAAGGTAGGCAGCTCTAGCGACTGACTGGGAAGTAACCGGAACCAAACACTTCAATTAACTGTTCGCGCTGTTTGAAATTTATACATTTACCGTTAGAAAACGTGAGGAAAAAATATTGTTCGTGTAGGCCCTCAAACAAAGCAATAAACGAGTATGTTTCAATATTCGGAAACCGAAGCGTTTACAACAGTCAAAATTGAACTACAATTCAAATATAGTGTAAATATAGCCCCAAAGATGTAAAGTAACTAATTTGAAAGTCCGTGAAGTGCAGAGAAATAATGGGAGCTTGTAAGATTTAAGTAAGCTCGCGGGGTCAGAGTTTACTACGCAACTTGTCACTCGCCAATAGCAGAAAAACTTGTCAAGTTATACATTCTATGCAACGAACCACTTGTAACGGGAATTGTAACTTGTCACTTGTCAAATGCTTGTCGTTTGTAAAGCGTCTATGCAACGGACTTCACGGTTTACTTGTAACTTGTCAACTTGTCACTTGTAAACTTCGACTTGTCGATGCAACACCCCCCAGATATGCTACGGAAAAACTCACCGGCCTGTGACAATATGTGAGCCTACCGTTTCTGTCGCTGTACAGGGGGCACATTCAAAACTAGGCGGTTTAATTACGCCAAATATCATCTAGAATGGACAATAAACGTTGCAAAGAGCGACTATATAAAAGTAGAGGGAAGCATCAATTAAAGCTTTAAAAAATTGCCGACCTTTCGGTCGCGCTCGACAAGCAAGTTATCATGGATAATATTGTCAATTGTTTATCATTTACTTAATGAAGCAAAAACTTTAAATATTTACCATTTTCAAACATTACAATCAAGGCCAGTTGGTGTTTTTAGTGGCGTAGAAAGCGTACAAGCCCCTGCTGAGGTTGTCACGAAAACTGGAGAACATTAAGAGCTTCCATGATATTGGTCGATGAAAGCGACCGTTCGGTCAATGCGACCTGTGGCGAAAGTGCCGCTGACAGCCAACTTGCAGGACGGTAGGCCGGTGGCCTGTAAAGGAGCTAGAGTACGAGCTAGAGACTACGGTGGGCGGACGCTGAACTTCCAGTATCCCATAGTGAAAGATGGCTCTCAACTTAAGTGAATGGTAATCGCTGCGAGATTCATCGTCGCAGTCCATACCTATTAGCTGCTCTCAGCCATCTGGGATTGAACTGCTAGAATGCAAAGCAAAGGATGATAACGAAGAAGTATTTGTCAAGGTACCCACGAATGTCAAGAAAGTTCAAATTCTCAAGGAAGGTGATGAAGTACGCAATGAGATCTTGAAGAAAGAATACTTCAAGTTGATTACAATTACATGCTGTGCATGAAGTATGTCATATCCAACCATAAGTTAAAGTGTCAACTATGAATATTTTATTGTATATACATGTATGTCATCCTTTAAGTTGGACACTGGCGCTTCCACCATGTGTAGCACATTTGACCACTTGTGAAGCACAAATAGGTGCGCCTTTAATAAGAAAAAAACATTATAAACAAACGTTGTACTGGTTTTACACATGAAAGGTTATATACGCTCGTATATGTAAAGTTAGATCTGCTTCTTTCTGCCTTTCTGCAGCCTTTTTTTGTTATTACGAATGAAACGTTTTAGCGCAAACCACTGTGCAGATTTTCTTCTTTTTTGTACCAAACGGTTGGAAATTGAACGGCGTTTATGGGGCTAATCGGAGCAGCATTGCAACAAGTAGTGGCTGGGCAGTCATTATTGGCTTTTTACTCTCGCAAGCTTTGATTTTGGAGCTACTCGCAATTTTTTCTAAGTCAAAACATTGAACTAAATGATCCAAGGCCAACAGACCCTGGTGTTCTGCCTCCAAAAACCCATCACCGGAGCGTCCGGTAAATAGGAAGGAACGCTTCTCTGACCGGCCGCAACGACAGTTACTTCATCACCGAGTTTGTGAGCGACATCACCCACATCTCGGGAAGGACAACATCGTAGCCGACGAGCTATCACGACCAGTTCGTCCTGCCCAAGATCAAACATCAGCCGCAGTTCGGCTGATAGCCGACCTCCCGCAATGCGTGGACATGCCAGCCATCGCACGGGCACAAAGGGATCACCTGAAGCCGATCGGCAGACAGGTCGTTTCAATAACTTTGTCTTTAGCATCAAGGACTGCCCGCTGCATTGCGAAATCGCGCAGACAAACCCATGACCCGTCGTCTCTAAGGCTCTACGGCGCGTGGTGTTCGACTCTCTCCACTCTTTTGCAGTTCGACTCTCTCCACTCTTTTGCAGTTCGACTCTCTCCACTCTTTTGCAGTTCGACTCTCTCCACTCTTTTGCAGTTCGACTCTCTCCACTCTTTTGCAGTTCGACTCTCTCCACTCTTTTGCAGTTCGACTCTCTCCACTCTTTTGCAGTTCGACTCTCTCCACTCTTTTGCAGTTCGACTCTCTCCACTCTTTTGCAGTTCGACTCTCTCCACTCTTTTGCAGTTCGACTCTCTCCACTCTTTTGCAGTTCGACTCTCTCCACTCTTTTGCAGTTCGACTCTCTCCACTCTTTTGCAGTTCGACTCTCTCCACTCTTTTGCAGTTCGACTCTCTCCACTCTTTTGCAGTTCGACTCTCTCCACTCTTTTGCAGTTCGACTCTCTCCACTCTTTTGCAGTTCGACTCTCTCGACTCTTTTGCACAACCTGGCAGCAAGGCCACTCAGCGACTCGTTATCTATCGTTTCTTCTGGCCGGGCATGGCTAACGACATCCAGAAAGTGTCAGCAGTGCAAGACAGGTCGTCACGTCCAACGCCCGCTGTAGCAGCTTCTGACGCTCTCTCAACGCTTCACGACTGTCCATATGGACCTCGTTGGACCGCTCCCGCCTCCAGAGTCAGCCGACGTCAGTCCAAGGCTCCGCTACTTGCTCACGATGGTCGACGCCTATTCGCACTGGATTGAAGCTACCCCAATCGTCGACATCACAGCCACGTCAGTCGCACTCGTTTTCCTAGACTCCTGGATTTCGCAGTACTGCCCGACATGGACGCTGGTGAGTGACCAGGGCTCGCAGTTCCGCGCGGAGCTAATGCAGAACTTGACGACATTGCTCGGCTTACATCACATTCGCACATCGGCCTACAACTCGGCCTAAACTACATCGTAAAGCGAGACATCAACATCATCGACGGACCCGAATTCGGCAGCGCCAGCGCGCTAATCGAATGCTTCGAGTAAAAGTGCAAGAATTTCATGCTGCATGCAGAAGTGTGAAAAGTTTTGGAACATGTTGAAGATAGTGATCTACAGAAAATATTTGCGTACTTCGATCGGTTCAGTGGCAAACAACAGCAGAAGGAAGCCAATCTTCACCCCGTTGTACTTACTGGGTTGAAAAATTACATTAACATCTTCAGCAATTGCGCCATAAAGACAGTGACGGTAAGCCGAATTACGAACGGCAAATACAAAGAACCAAAGCGCCGAGCCCAAAGCTTTTAGAAGTTTAAACTTCAAGAAGTCCCAGCATGATTGAACGTGATGCCAGAAAACGCGCCATGATTCCTGATTTCAAACTAATATAGAAAATAGCCTGATCATTTTTTATTTTATCAATATTTGTCCAACAAATACAGTCTTATACTCTGTTGACGAAACACAACGGATACCCGTCCTTAGCTTAGGGGTTGTATAATAAAAAAATACAAACTGTAATATTACCGATATGTTAGAAGGCACTTGGCTACAGAAGAGTTCGCGTCTAGTACGTCTACCTTCAATAATTCATTCGTTAAAACAAATCCCATTCGGATTCGCGCCAAAAAAGACATTGTTAAGCAATAGTTAAACAGAATAAAATCCAATCACTACGATTAACTAAGTACTAGATTTAGAAAATCATATTAAAGTTTTTAAAATTTACCCAGGGCGTTTCAAGATAGCCTATTAACGACCTTTTTGGAGAAAATTTTGAGTTTTTTTTAATACGCTAATTAACCTTTCTTGAGGATTGCCGCACTGCTTACTTATTCTCCAGTCCACGTGTTATAATACAACCTAGCTAGTTAATTATGCCTAATACAAAACAAAACTGGACATATTAAATCATACGAGGCCTACTTACCGGCCGCTGACTGCAAAATAAAAGCATTTATCCAGATAGGCTTCGACTTAGTTTACTGTCTGCTATCTTGAAACTTATATAAGATTTTTTAGTCTCCTTCTGCACGGATGGACAGATCCGAGCACGAAAGGTGTACCATAGACAAAAATGTTAGCCTGTATATATGTTGTGACTGCGAATCAAAGGTTTTGAGCTAGTAAATAGTCTATGGTTTCGACTTGACGCTAAAAGGCTAAACCCATGGAGTTCTAAAAATAGCATCTAAAAGTGAAGCTAAGAATGCTTACTTTTTTAAAGTTTGTCATCTATCCACGTTGGTTTATGTAGCTCGTAGAAGCGTAGCTTTAGCTCTAGAATATGCAGATTTTTAGAACTTCATGCGCACCTGGCAAAACAAGGATGTAAACATAAACTATTTTTGTTGTTGTTGCGGTCGCATGGCGCCCAGACGCGCTCTAGACGCAGGCAGCGTTTAGCCAGCGCCAGCACCCTCTTCGGATCGGAGATAAGCATATTTGAGTAGGAAGGGAAGGGAAGAGATCGGAGGAGGGTCCGTGGGCAGAGACATGGGGGCCGGGAGGTGGTCAGCACGGTCCGACCGTCTCCATCGCCGTGCCGAGGGTGACGGCCTCATGTCGGGAGTTTTGGTGTTAAATCCGGTGTTAGGCTTTCTGTTCACCGGGGTCTTAATTTGTCCGGGGACATCGCAAAGCAAAATTATTGTCGATTTGCGATAACCTACCCTGGATAATCCAAGGCACAACAAAATTGGGCTTTGAAATGTCCGGGGTGAATAAAGTTTGGGGTGGCAAGTTGGTCAAATTATTTACAAGATCAGGCGCATGTGAATGCCTGGTGGGGCAGAAGGACATCATTAAGCGAGAATGGGACTGACTCAGTGTGCTTGGGAGGGGTAGATAAGATGTAGTCTTAGAATAAATCGATAATAGACTGTCGTTAAAAGTACTACAAGCGTACATGCCATCAATATCAGTGTGCGAGCTACATGAGAGGGAAGGAGAGAGGAGAGAGAAGGGGAGAGGAGAGATGAGAGGAAACGATAGAGGAGAGAGAAGGAGAGAAGGAGAGAGGAGAGAGAAGGGGAGAGGAGAGATGAGAGGAAACGATAGATGAGTTTTTAGTTCCTCCTGCCCCTGTTCAATGTACACAAAATTAGTCAGTTTTCATTCATATGTACATGCAAAGGGGGTACAAACTATAGAAATTCCTTGAGCGCGAGAGAGGCTAGCGAAGATTTCGATAACGCCCCAATTATTTCTACAAGCCATAGCCATGTAACCCCAACTGTCAGGATGCGTTGATAAATTTTTTTGACTTAAGTTTTATCGCGTGGAACTTGCGTGATCAGAGCATGATCGGATTCTTGCTGATGACGGCTTTAAAAGGCGGGGAAGAGATACTAAAAACTTTTAGTTAGAAACCTTTGCAAAAGTATCAATTTGTAAGCATTTTATAATTGCGGGAGGGCAACGGACTGTCCAAACGGCCTCTCTCCTTCTCCTCCTCTCTCCTCTCTCTTTCTCTCTGCCACCTCACTCATCCCTGCCGCCTCTCTTCTCGGTGCTTCCTTTTTCCTTCTCTCTTCTCTCCTTCCCTCTCCTTCTCTCTCCTTCCCTCTCCTTCCCTCTCCTTCCCTCTCCTTCCCTCTCCTTCCCACTCCTTCCCTCTCCTTCTCTCTCCTTCCCTCTCCTTCCCTCTCCTTCCCTCTCTTTCCCTCTCCTTCCCTCTCCTTCCCTCTCCTTCTCTCTCCTTCCCTCTCCTTCTCTCTCTTTCTTTCTCCTTCCCTCTCCTTCCCTCTCCTTCCCTCTCCTTCTCTCTCCTTCCCTCTCCTTCTCTCTCCTTCCCTCTCCTTCTCTCTCTTTCTTTCTCCTTCTTTCTCCTTCCCTCTCCTTCTCTCTCCTTCCCTCTCCATCTCTCTCTTTCTCTCTCCTTGTTTCGTATCAAAAAGCGCTTCGATATTTTAGCCTTTTGATTTTCGATGGCCAGACATCATTAAAAATAAATCAAGATTATATGTATGATATAACTATCAAGTATGCTTAAAATCTCGTTCATAAGGTGCTACTATAAAGGAAAAAGTAGCATAGTCAAGGAAGATATGGATTCCTGGGCCATCCCATCCCCATTGGCCCAGCCAATAGGAGCGCATTTCACACAGTTTTACACGGAATTCCGCGGCCGTTCCGCGGAAATTAAGACCCTTTCCACGGACCCAACTGTAATAGCCCGCAATGGAATGTGTTGCGCAAATTATAATACACCTATTCTCTTCAGATATATGGAATATATTTCTCGTCCAAGTCCTACGTTTTGGAAAAAAAATTCACTCGGTGGCCAAAGTAACGCTAAATCAGGCGTTTTTTACGTTTTTAGCGACAAGCATGTTGAGCTGCCGGAACATTCCAGTGCAAAAGAGAGAGATAATCTGCAGAAGACGTGGAGTTAGAGGATCTACCGTATCATCAAATGTCTCGGCAAAAATAGCTATCAGCTGGCTGGTTTCTCAGAATGTGAAAACGGAAAGCATCTCAATCAAAGCATTGGAAGGCTGTGGCTCATCGCGCTTCATTCAGAGGATTGCCAGTTTTTGATTTATCGAATTAGATTGTGAATGGAGTAACTAAATTCTTTTCGGTTGACAATAGAAGCTTTAATTTTAGTTTTAACTTTTCAGAGTGCCTGAAGCGCGAAATTGTTATTGAAATACACAGTTAAATAATCATGACGCAGATGTTTGCCATTGAAAAAGTAGCAAAAAGTGATTTTCTACTTTGCGAAAAGTGATCTCTAAATTTTGCTATTTCTAGCCCCGGAAATCAGTAGCCGGATGTCCTAAAGCAAACCTCTGTCTCCGCAGTCTGACTCCGCTCTTTCAACCTACAGTCGGATGTCCTAAGACAACTTCCCATTCTTGTGATCTCCGGGCCGGATAGCAGATTCAGTGACGTAGGATGTCCGGGAGAGACATCTCAAAGTGCCCGGACAATACAAAGCAGCTCAAGATATCCGGGAAGGAGAAAACAAATAAGGTTTTTTGCTTGGCAATAGCCGGGCGGATATCGTAAGTGCGTTCGGATATCCGGGCCAGACAAAAAACCCCGGATAGTCTAAAGTGTAACACCGGGTCGCCACGAAGAGACAACTCCCGCCGGAACCTAGCCGAGATCGAGGCGCCCGCGGGGTCTACAGTTTGTTTGTGTTCAAATGCGAGATTAATTCTGAAACATTTTACATTTATATTGTTTTGAAATGTCTACTCGATTTTACCGTTATGTGCATACTCGATTCTTATACATAGCTACGAGCGTATACTCTATTTTACTGGCATTAAAAAATCTAATAAATTCTGCTTCCCAACATCAACTGCAACAATATTCCGTTTGTATTTGATGAAACCAAAACAGCATTCTGAACAGATTTGGTTGCTTAAAAAACTTGGCGGAGAAAATTTGCTTCTGACTTTCGTTGATGCCGGCTGCTTATAGATAGTCTGTAGCCGCAGCCTCCGCCACCCGATCCGCGGCATCGACAGATCAACTAACGTCTCTTTTGAATTCGATGCTACGTCTGAACAGAACAAATAAATTGTTAGTCTAAGTTTATCAAAGCGATTTAAGCTTTGCTAGATGGAAGCTTAATTTGTTGACAACAACTGGTTCCGATGGTTTTCAATTGTGTTCTTAGTGTAGTGATCCGCTAGTTGGTGTTAGGCGTCCCACTTTGTCAGCAGTCGCCCTTGCCCTCGCCCTCGCCCTGGGTTGCTGTCTGCCGCTGGTCAGCTTCCGCCCCCCTTGGCCCGTCTGTTGCTGCCCTTGGCCTGTTCTGCCCTTCTGCGTCTCTGTTCTCAGCCCTCAGCTTCTCTGCTGTGGGCTGTCTCTGTTTCGTTCCCGTCCCGTTTTCCTCTGTCATGTGAGCAAGTCACATGACAGACTCTGCGTTCTTCGAGTCCTAAAGTGCAGTAAACATGTTTACTGCACTCGTTGGCCCTGTTTACCGGGAGAATCACGTGCTTTCGGACCCCTCCCTTCTCTAAGGAGAGGAGTGACTCATGTTGCTAAAAATAGCAACTGAGTCACAGCCGCGTGTACTCTGGCCGGAGACCTCAAGTGACGTCAGTTCTAAAAATAGAACGAGTCACGAGGTCTTGCGCGCACTGAGACCCTGCCTCGAGATCTCAAGTGACGTCAGTTCTAAAAATAGAACAAGTCGCGAGGTCTTGTGCGTGGGTGTTTCCCGGCTATAAATAGGACCCCTCTCCCCTTGTTTCCGTCAAGGATTGGCTTCTTATCTGCGGAGAATTCGCTAAGATCCCGTGTGCGTCAGTGTCTAACTAAGTGCCCTTTGTGTACTGAATCCGTTTGTACTGGTCTGACTGAGACCCCACTAAAGCCCAAGCCTAAGGGAGGCTAACACTGCCTTCCCAGCCACCCCTGAGCCCGGCGGGGATCTGCTGATCAGGACGCCTTGTTCATTAATCTGCAAATCTGCACGCTGTGCTGAGTTCGTTGACTTGTTTATTTCGTTCCGACGGAAAGCTCACCTCACCGAAGGCCGAGACCTGAAGGAACTGGTGGCAGCATTACCTACGCTACTGAGATTTGAGAGAACTTCCCTCTGAAGAGGCTCGAGACTTAAGGTAATCCGCAAGGGCCTAAATCCGGGAAGCAAATAGCCTGTACTTCATTGGTGGCAGCGGTGGGATTCAAAGACCTACCAGGCCACCCCAAGAAAACCCAAAGTACTTCATTAGTCTCTTCATGGCAGCGTCATTATCGAATGTACACTATCACCGGCTTCAGTCGGTAACAGTAGATTAAAGTGGCGCTTTGTCCGATACCAGCACAGGGAGCAGACCGCAGGGCAGAGACGCTACCAAGAGAGCTAGGATAGAATTAGTGTATAATAGAGACCATGCAGGGTTCCTATCAATGATGCTCTTTATATTGGTTCTGAACTCTTTGCATGAAATGCGGTTTAAATTTAAAATGAGAGCGTGTTGGAGTGCAGTTTTTGGAGACTCCTCAAAGTAAGGTAAATTTATTAAATTCAGTGTAAGAGATACTGAAGTACTTTTTTAAGTGCAGCCAAAAATCAAAATTCACGCCGGCTGAAAATGCTACTTTATAGTTTTTGGCCCAACGTAATATTGAAATAAAAAAATACAATCTATTATAATAGTTTAAGTTTGTCACGGTTTTGTAGATACTTTTTGTTGGGTTGATGAGTTGTATAGCGGTCGATCAGGATTAGATGATCATTAATATTATGTCGAATTACAGGGAGCTGTCGAAGCATTGTCGAAGAACTGCAAAGTATATTCAATATATTTAGCTATTGGTAAATTAGAGCCAGCACAAGGCCAAGAGCGCGCGACGAGCGACAATTAATTTAATTTTGATTAATTTTGCAGACAAAACAGCTTGAGGGAAATTCAAAACCTTTTTACGATGTACAAGAACTCAAACCGTTGCAGTTCAACCATTGTTTGCCTTTAGTCCAGTGCAGTAATATGTTTTATATCATACATTCAGTACATGTGCATTCCATGGTGCAAGTACATAAGTAAATGAGATTATATGTATTAATACATGTAAATAATATTTATTCTTCTTGACGCTATGCTTCTACGGACCTTCTTTAAATCGGAGTTGAACTGCACCAGTTTTTGGGCTAGTTATGCCTGCTAAAAACTTCAGTGGTATTTTTTGGCAGCTTTTTGCTTTTTGCTTGTACTTTCTGCCTTCAATTGTTCATCTAGCTGAATATACATTCCGGCAGCCAAAAGCATAAACAAAAATGCCATTGCTGTTAGCTTAATTTGCAAAATGTATTATTATGTGCTTTAATTATTACATAATAACTTTATTTATAACTGTGAATCTGTATTCTTTATGTTTTAGTATTATCGTGAGAGTCATTAACTAACGCCCAGCGCCCAAATTTGACAAGTACAACAACTTTTCTTGTGAAAATTAAAAAAAATATGCGTTTTTGCACTGCTCTGCGTTGTCACTCTGACCTGCGGCACAGCACTACTATATTTTAGAACGAACCCGAATATTTAATATTTATAAATATCAAGTATTAGTAATAGGTTAATAAATCGTGGTTTTAAAAAATATAATATTTACTTATTTGCTTCATAATTCAAATCGGTAAAGTAAAGTTTATCTAAAAATCTAACCTGTCCTGTCCATGACTGTGATCCATCATTACCAATACCAATCACTATATATCAGTATCCATGACATCATAGCTCGCGACTAAGAATATTGGTTTTTCAAATGGTCTTGACCTTTTTTAACTTTAATTTTAAATGACTATAAATTTATTCAATAATTTTTTAACTCTGTTTGGTTTAGCTAGTTTAGGCCTGTCATCTAATTATAATAAAAATATTATATATAATATATATATATAATACTATAATACTAATATATAATTACACTATATTTTATACTATAATTAATACTATACTAGGTAATATATCATTTTGCTATACACCATGTAGGCTATGCTATAGCTATACTATGTTATATTACTATGCTATGCATTGCCCAAATAGCCAAATTCACACCAATGCATACCAACTTTTTTCATCCAAACTGAATGCATGCTAATAAAATCTAGTGTGGATAGTCTTGTAGAATGTGAAATAGATGCATGGCAAAAAATTTTAGTAATATTTAGCAAACTGCTTAATATTATGTAGCAAAAAACTTAGCTTTCTTAGGCTCTTGTTTAGCTTTGACAAATTGAGTAATATCAGATGTAAAATCTTTTTTATTAGATATATTAGTCTTAAAACTAGTATTGCCTAATTTGTTGTATTAACTTTTAAAATATCAATCAATATTTATATTTTGATTGATTTGATATCTAGAAAGTGTTCTGCAGTTTTTTTCAATTTTAAAATAGGTCCTTCATATATAAATTTAGTGTTTAAGCTTTATATTTGCTTTGCTTATAATGTGCACTTTGAAATTTTTTAAAATTGTTTATCTTCTATCAATTTGTCAAAGAATATCTAATTAGTATTCTTGTAGAATGTACTTACCTGCAACCTAGATATAGATATTTACCAGTAGTTGTCAAGCAATAGCAAGTGAACCAATTGACTAAAAAATAATTGCTAAAAACTACAGTGACTGGCATGTCCAACAGTTATGAACCAATTCGCCGCATAGGCGAAGGTGCTTATGGCAAAGCCATTCTTGTCCGCAAAAAGTCAAACAACCAGCGCTGCGTGATCAAGGAGGTGATGCTCAGCAGGATGCGCTCACAAAGGGAACGGGAGTCCGCTAAGCAAGAGGTTGAGTTACTCAAACAGTTTGACCATCCTAGCATTGTGCACTATTTGGATTCCTTTATCGAGGCTGGCTCGCTGCACATCGTTATGGAATTCTGCGACGGAGGCGATCTGAGCTCGAAAATTAGCGCCCAGCGATCCCCCTTCCCAGAGGAGCAGGTGGTGGACTGGTTTGCCCAGATGTGCCTGGCCCTGAAGTATGTTCACGATAAGCATGTCATTCACAGGTGAGTTATTTATATCTATGTGTATCTGCTCTGAAATGGACTTTTCTGTCTTTAGTTTCTCTGCCCCCACACCCGCCTTCCCGCTCCCCACTCTTCAGTCTTCCCGCTCCCTACTCTCCCCAGTCTTTCCGCTCCCTACTCTCCACAGTCTTCCCGCTCCCTACTCTCCAGTCTTTCCGCTCCCTACTCTCCAGTCTTTCCGCTCCCTACTCTCCAGTCTTTCCGCTCCCTACTCTCCAGTCTTCCCGCTCCCTACTCTCCAGTCTTCCCGCTCCCCACTCTCCAGTCTTTCCGCTCCCTACTCTCCAGTCTTCCCGCTCCCTACTCTCCACAGTCTTTCCGCTCCCTACTCTCCAGTCTTTCCGCTCCCTACTCTCCAGTCTTCCCGCTCCCTATTCTCCACAGTCTTTCCGCTCCCTACTCTCTTAATCTTCCCGCTCCCTACTCTCCAGTCTTCCCGCTCCCTACTCTCTTAATCTTCCCGCTCCCTACTCTCCAGTCTTCCCGCTCCCTATTCTCCACAGTCTTTCCACTCCCTACTCTCTTAATCTTCCCGCTCCCTACTCTCTTAATCTTCCCGCTCCCTACTCTCCAGTCTTCCCGCTCCCTACTCTCCAGTCTTCCCGCTCCCTACTCTCCAGTCTTCCCGCTCCCTATTCTCCACAGTCTTTCCACTCCCTACTCTCTTAATCTTCCCGCTCCCTACTCTCCCAATCTTCCCGCTCCCTACTCTCTTAATCTTCCCGCTCCCTACTCTCCAGTCTTCCCGCTCCCTACTCTCTTAATCTTCCCGCTCCCCACTCTCCAGTCTTCCCGCTCCCTACTCTCCACAGTATTCCCGCTCCCTACTCTCCCCAATCTTCCCGCTCCCTACTCTCCAGTCTTCCCGCTCCCTACTCTCTTAATCTTCCCGCTCCCCACTCTCCAGTCTTCCCGCTCCCTACTCTCCAGTCTTCCCGCTCCCTACTCTCCTTATCTTCCCGCTCCCCACTCTCCAGTCTTTCCGCTCCCTACTCTCCACAGTCTTTCCGCTCCCCACTCTCCCCAGTCTTTCCATGCGTTGACCCATTTCAAACACACTACTAAATCATTAATAGCATAATGAATATTTTTTAAAAGTCCAACTTTAAATTCCTTTATCCCAGAGACATCAAGCCGCAGAACATATTTCTGATGCGCAGCGGTCAAGTGAAGCTTGGCGATTTCGGAGTCGCCAAAACATTAGACTGCACGCTGCAACTGGCCAGCACTGCCATCGGCACACCGTACTATGTTAGCCCTGAGATTGTCAAATCCGAGGCTTACAATAATAAAACCGACATCTGGTCGCTCGGCTGCGTGCTATACGAATTATTAACACTGAATCACGCATTCGAAGCTAAAAATGAGAAACAATTGTATATTAATATTAAATTGGGCAATGTTATGCCCGTATCGCCGAGGTACAGTTCAGAGATTCGGTCCATCTGCTCCGCTATGTTTCGGAAAAATCCAAGGTTTGTTGAACTACTCGTAGCTTTGGGATATATGGTAGTCAGTGGAGTGACAGAAGAGTCAGTGGAGTGACAGAAGAGTCAGTGGAGTGACAGGATTAGTCATTCGAGTTACAGAAGAGTCAGTGGAGTGACAGGATTAGTCAGTTGAGTTACAGAAGAGTCAGTGGAGTGACATAAGAGTCAGTGGAGTGACAGGATTAGTCAGTTGAGTTACAGAAGAGTCAGTGGAGTGACAGGATTAGTCATTCGAGTTACAGAAAAGTCAGTGGAGTGACAGGATTAGTCATTCGAGTTACAGAAGAGTCAGTGGAGTGACAGAAGAGTCAGTGGAGTGACAGGATTAGTCAGTTGAGATACAGAAGAGTCAGTGGAGTGACAGAAGAGTCAGTGGAGTGACAGAAGAGTCAGTGGAGTGACAGAAGAGTCAGTGGAGTGACAGAATTAGTCATTCGAGTGACAGAAGAGTCAGTGGAGTGACAGAAGTGTCAGTGGAGTGACAGGATTAGTCATTCGAGTTACATAAGAGTCAGTAGAGTGACAGAAGAGTCAGTGGAGTGACAGAAGTGTCAGTGGAGTGACAGGATTAGTCATTCGAGTTACATAAGAGTCAGTAGAGTGACAGAAGAGTCAGTGGGGTGACTTCTACTGTTATTTCTCTATTTGCAGAGACCGGCCCACTGTGCAAGCTCTGCTGAAGAAGGAGGTTCTTCTCCCGGCTCTGTTGAAGCACATTTCGGCTGAGGTGGGTTTTATTATTTTACTAAAATAATTTTTTTTTAAAATTGCGTAGACTTTGCCAAAATTATATCACCAATTGATTTTTGGAAATTTTGGAAAGCCTAGGATGGTCTTTTAAGTCACAATTGAGTTGGTGTTTATGGAGTCGACACGCAGAGTCAGCTGAGTTACTGGATAATCTAGAATGACAAGAGGGTCTTCCGAGGAGTGACAATAGGGTCTTCCGTGGAGTGACAAGAGGGTCTTCCGTGGAGTGACAAGAGGGTCTTCCGTGGAGTGACAAGAGGGTCTTCCGTGGAGTGACAAGAGGGTCTTCCGTGGAGTGACAAGAGGGTCTTCCGTGGAGTGACAAGAGGGTCTTCCGTGGAGTGACAAGAGGGTCTTCAGTGGAGTGACACGAAGGTCTTCACCCGAATGACAATAGGGTCTTCAGTGGAGTGACAAGAAGGTCTTCACTGGAGTGACAAGAGGGTCTTCCGTGGAGTGACAAGAGGGTCTTCAGTGGAGTGACAAGAGGGTTTTCACCCGAATGACAAGAGGGTCTTCAGTGGAGTGACAAGAAGGTCTTCAGTGGAGTGACAAGAGGGTCTTCAGTGGAGTGACAAGAGGGTCTTCAGTGGAGTGACAAGAGGATCTTCAGCGGAGTGACAAGAGGGTCTTCAGTGGAGTGACAAGAGCGGTCCTGACTGTCTAATCGTCGGGCATGTACACTCTCTCTGAGCCTTGCGGGTTGGCCCTCATGGGCGAGAATCGCACGACAGGCCCCGGCCCTACGTTTCAGCGCCTCTTTCCGCCTGGCCTTTCAGGAGGTGGCCGCTATTCAGCAGGCATCGCCAGCCTCGGCCGGTCAGAAGAGGCCGGGCAGCGCCCCGAGACCTTCGTCAGCTTCGTCGAAGCGGGTCGTTGCAGCTGCGGCTGCCGCCTACCCGGCCGCTCCGCTCAGCCCCTACGCGCAGAAGCTCGGCGGAGGCGGAGGCGGCGGCAATGAATCCGCCTCGCTGGCCGCAGCCCGCCGACGCGACCAGGAGCAGCGTCTGGCCGCAGTGCGCCGCGCCAACGAGCAGCACAGGCAGCGGATGCAGCAGCAGCAACAGCAGCAGCAGCAGAAGGAACGCGAGCAGGACGAAGCAAAACGCCGCCAGCAGCGCGAGGAAGCCTGGATTAACGCGGCCCAAACGCCGACGCCGCCTCCAGCTGCAGCAGTCGCCGCTGCCGCTTCGCCTTCACCGTCACCGTCGCCCTCGCCGAGAGGCGGAGATTACGCCGCATACCACGCCGCGCTGGATAATCTGGCCAAGGAGGCGCAGCACCGGCCGCGTCAGTCGCCGCAGCCGCAGCAGCAGCAGCTCCATCCAGGGGTTGCCGTTCCGTCGTCCTCGCCGTCAGCTTCTCCGACACCACCGCCCGCCGCCGACAACCAGTCGGAACGGGCCCAGCGTCTGCTCGAGGATTACTGGGAACGGAAACGGCTGGCAGCTCGGATTAAAGCGCAAGGCCTCGGTCTGGGCGCCGTGCAGGCCGTTAATCCGCTTTCACGTGAGTGGCCGGCTTTTGAGGTGCCTGGTACATTGATCCCCATTGTAATTTGGGATCTGAACTCCATTGTAATTTGTGATCTGAACTCCATTGTAGTTTGGGCTCTGATCCCCTATTGTAGTTTGGGATCTGATCCCCTATTGTAGTTTGGGATCTGATCCCCTATTGTAGTTTGGGATCTGATCCCCTATTGTAGTTTGGGATCTGATCCCCTATTGTAGTTTGGGATCTGACCCCTTATTGTAGTTTGGGGTCTGACCCCCTATTGTAGTTTGGGGTCTGACCCCCTATTGTAGTTTGGGGTCTGACCCCCTATTGTAGTTTGGGGTCTGACCCCCTATTGTAGTTTGGGGTCTGACCCCCTATTGTAGTTTGGGGTCTGACCCCCTATTGTAGTTTGGGATCTGACCCCCTATTGTAGTTTAAGATCTGATCCCCTATTGTAGTTTGGGATCTGATCCCCTATTGTAGTTTGGGATCTGATCCCCTATTGTAGTTTGGGATCTGATCCCCTATTGTAGTTTGGGATCTGATCCCCTATTGTAGTTTGGGATCTGATTGTATTTTGGGATTTGTTTTGCTGATCTCATTCCCAGTTAGCTTGTCCGAGCCGTAAATATTGGTAGGTCAGTAGAAAATCTGGGATTAATTCATAGTAACTTGAGCCTCCCAAACAGTAGTATATTTAGCATTTTAAATCGCATTTTTAAATCCAACGTAAAAAAGATAGTCCGAGTGCTATGCGGTTAGCCTAGCATTAGTTATTAAATACTTATTTGTCCGTAGCCGTGAACAGCGTTCCGCCTCAGCTGTAGCCGCCTCGCCCTGGCCTCGAGTGCCGCTCTGATTTGCGCCAATCTCTGACGCAGAATTGGCTCAGCATTTTCGGCGGCCAACCGTTGGTTCACGGTGGGCGTCAGGCTCCACCGCATCCGGATGCAGTCCAACACCAGGCCAGCCATTTCCATATCGATTCGGCGTCTGGCTTCGAAGGCTTGTCTGGCCAGACGGTCGAATTCGAGTTGTAGTTGGCGATCCAACTCGCGGTTCTTGCTGTTTAAGTTTGACTCAAATGGCATTGCGGGGGGGGCTTTGAGAAGGCGGAAGATGGAGCCAGAGAGTGTAGATCTTCATCTTGTCTAAGGTTTCTTAAATCAAGATTCACTAGTTAATTATTTATGCACGCTTGCAAAGTCGCGGGTCTCTTAATTATGACTTTTTGCATTGTCATCTCGGCAATAAAACAAATTAAATGCGTTTGTGAGCTGTCCCTTGGGAAGACTTGTCTCGAGGGTAGGGGCGTTATTTTGAACAAAGGTGTCGCTGTACTTTTACCGGTGTATTGGCATTTCTTAGAATATTTTTATGTAATTGATTTAGTTTTGACTTTACTGAACTATGAGAAATTGGTTTTAGATATACGCTCGTGAGATAAGCAGGTTATGGATTAAAGAAATACATTGCTATTAATTAGGAAGATACTATAAGCAAGTAATTAAGAATAAAATATAAGATGAACAGGCAACGAATTATGGAAATTCGATAAGCAGGTAATTAATTATGAAGATAAGCAGGTAATCAGGGAGATAAGATAAGCAGGTAATCGAGGAGATATGATAAGCAGGTAATCAGGGAGATAAGATAAGCAGGTAATCAGGGAGATATGATAAGCAGGTAATCAGGGGGATAAGATAAGCAGGTAATCAGGGAGATAAGATAAGCAGGTAATCAGGAAGATATGATAAGCAGGTAATCAGGGAGATATGATAAGCAGGTAATCAGGGAGATAAGATAAGCAGGTAATCAGGGAGATAAGATAAGCAGGTAATCAGGGAGATAAGATAAGCAGGTAATCAGGGAGATAAGATAAGCAGGTAATCAGGGAGATAAGATAAGCAGGTAATCAGGGAGATAAGATAAGCAGGTAATCAGGGAGATAAGATAAGCAGGTAATCAGGGAGATATGATAAGCAGGTAATCAGGGAGATAAGATAAGCAGGTAATCAGGGAGATAAGATAAGCAGGTAATCAGGGAGATAAGATAAGCAGGTAATCAGGGAGATAAAATAAGCAGGTAATCAGGGAGATAAGATAAGCAGGTAATCGAGGAGATATGATAAGCAGGTAATCAGGGAGATAAGATAAGCAGGTAATCAGGGAGATAAGATAAGCAGGTAATCAGGGAATCAGAGAGATATGATAAGCATGTAATCAGAGAGATATGATAAGCATGTAATCAGGGAGATAAGATAATCAAGTAATCAGAGAGATATGATAAGCATGTAATCAGGGAGATAAGATAAGCAGGTAATCAGGGAGATAAGATAAGCAGGTAATCAGGGAGATAAGATAAGCAGGTAATCAGGGAGATAAGATAAACAGGTAATCAGGTATTAGATAATTCATCCCCATTGAAAGAACCAATCAACAAAGCGCTTAAGACTCGCCCATTTCTCTCACCATCCAGCTCGCCCAGCAGCTGTCGCAGTGGAGGAGACCTACCTCCGCCGCCTCGAGGAGGTTCGCCGTCGCAACCAACGCGAGCGACAGCAGCTCGGCGAAGATGTTCAACAGGAGCGTCACGTTCGTGAAGCAAAAATCGACGCCCTAAAGACTGAGGCCCGCGATAGAGCCAATCGACTGCGCGAGCAAATGGACAAGCGCTTCAAGGAGGCTTCGGAACGCCAGCGGCAGCAGCAGCAGCAGCAGCAGCGTCTGCAACAACAGCAACAGTCGCAGTATCCTCCGCCGCCCAGCATTACCGAAGTGATGCAGAAGCTTCAACCAGCCAGCGCGTCGGATTCCGAGCCGACGCCTTCGGCTGGAGGCGGCGCCAACGGCGGCGGCGGAGGCGGCATCACCCGAGTCCTGGCTGAGATCGGCGCCAGCAGCAGCAACAGCGCGGCAGCATCCGCGGACGCCAGCAACGGAGATGATCAGGAAGCTCAGAAGAGACGAAAGAAGGAGTCCATACTGCGGTACATCAATCGCAAGGGCGAGCCGCCGTCAGTGCCTCAGCAGCAGCCGCCGCCACCGGATGCGGGGGTCCGCAGCGCCTGGGACAGCGTCGACTGCGATGTCGACCGGCTGGACCAACTTCCGCTACGTCTGCAGGGGTCGGATTCGTCCTCAGCCTCTGCCGATTCTCCTACATCGCCACAGGCGCCGACGGCGGCGCCGAGCAGTGCGCGCCAAACTCCGCGCGCCTGGGGCGCTCGCGCCGACGACACGGGATTTCTGCGTCGACTGGGCAACGCACCAATCCTGTCCGGCACCCTGGTCGACTCCGACAGCCTGCCGGAGCGAGAGGTCGATGGCGAGGGCGAAGTCGATGGCAAAGCCGACAGTGAAAGCGTCAAGTCGCCTGCGCATTCAGATTTGTCGCAAGTTGAAACGGCCGAGGCGTCGGCAGCAGCTGCAACGGCTGCCGCGGCTGTTGCCGAAGCTGAAGCGATGGCGGCGGCTGGTAGAGCTGAACACGTTGTTATGGAGCCCGAGCTCAGTGAGCGCTGGCTAATTATGCTGGTAGATAGCTAATTATGCGAGTAGATAGCTAATTATGCGAGTAGATAGCTAGTTATGCGAGTAGATAGCTAGTTATGCGAGTAGATAGCTAATTATGCGAGTAGATAGCTAATTATGCTAGCAGATAGCTAATTATGCGAGTAGATAGCTAATTATGCGAGTAGATAGCTAATTACGTAGTAAATAGCTAATTATGCGGGTAGATAGCTTATTATGCTTGTAGATAGCTAATTACGCTAGTAAATAGCTAATTACGCTAGTAGATAGCTTATTATGCGAGTAGATATCTAATTATGCGAGTAGATAGCTAATTATGCTTGTAGATAGCTAATTATGCGAGTAGATAGCTAATTACGCTAGTAGATAGCTAATTATGCGAGTAGATAGCTAATTATGCGAGTAGATAGCTAATTATGCTAGTAGATAGCTAATTATGCGAGTAGATAGCTAATTACGCTAGTAGATAGCTAATTATGCGAGTAGATAGCTAATTATGCGAGTAGATAGCTAATTATGCTAGTAGATAGCTTATTATGCGAGTAGATATCTAATTATGCTTGTAGATAGCTAATTATGCTTGTAGATAGCTAATTATGCTTTTAGATAGCTAATTAAGCTAGTAGCTAGCTAATTATGCTAGTAGATAGCTAATTATGCTAGTAGATAGCTAATTACGCTAGTAGATAGCTAATTACGCTAGTAGATAGCTAATTATGCGAGTAAATAGCTAATTATGTGGGTAGGTACCTAATTATGCAAGTAGTTATCTACGAGGTTTTTTGGATAGCTGATTATGCAGACAGGCAGGCAGGCAGGCAGGCAGGCAGGCAGGCAGGCAGGCAGGCAGGCAGGCAGGCAGGCAGGCAGGCAGGCAGGCAGGCAGGCAGGCAGGCAGGCAGGCAGGCAGGCAGGCAGGCAGGCAGGCAGGCAGGCAAGCATTAGTAATTCTGCTTCTCGCCCATCAATACCAGGCCGCATTCCCGAGCTGGTCGAGTCTTCGCCATCGATCTCGGACGCCAGCGCCTCCACTGGTCACTCTCTGCTCGATCAGGTGGCCTTCGAACCGGACGCTGAGCGGCCGCAGAAGAAAGCCAGCGCCAACTCCGTTGACGACGAAAAACCCGGAAAAAGTGGCGCAACCGCCGGCAAAGGCGGGGTGGACCTGGAGCGCACGGATATGCAGCTGGCCATCTACCAGAGCTTGAAGGACTTCGCCTTGTCGGCTGCCACTGCGGCAGCGGCCACTGACGACGAAGTGGAAGCGGCTGAGCAGCTGCTGTTGAGCAGCCTGGCTCTTGAGGAGGCTGAAGAACTGGCTGAGGTGCGTTCTGGTGACAGCACATTGGCTAGATTAGCAATCCAGTTTATTGGGTAGATTAGCAATCCAGTTTATTGGGTAGATTAGCAATCCAGTTCATTGGCTAGATTAGCAATCCAGTTTATTGGGTAGATTAGCAATCCAGTTCATTGGCTAGATTAGCAATCCAGTTTATTGGGTAGATTAGCAATCCAGTTCATTGGGTAGATTAGTAATCCAGTTCATTGGCTAGATTAGCAATCCAGTTTATTGGCTAGATTAGCAATCCAGTTTATTGGCTAGATTAGCAATCCAGTTTAATGGCTAGATTAGCAATCCAGTTTATTGGCTAGATTAGCAATCCAGTTTATTGGCTAGATTAGCAATCCAGTTTATTGGCTAGATTAGCAATCCAGTTTATTGGCTAGATTAGCAATCCAGTTCATTGGCTAGATTAGCAATCCAGTTCATTGGCTAGATTAGCAATCCAGTTTGTTGGCTTGATTAGCAATCCAGTTTGTTGGCTTGATTAGCAATCCAGTTCATTGGCTAGATTAGCAATCCAGTTTATTGGCTAGATTAGCAATCCAGTTTATTGGGTAGATTAGCAATCCAGTTCATTGGCTAGATTAGCAATCCAGTTTATTGGGTAGATTAGCAATCCAGTTTATTGGCTAGATTAGCAATCCAGTTTAATGGCTAGATTAGCAATCCAGTTTATTGGGTAGATTAGCAATCCAGTTTATTGGCTAGATTAGCAATCCAGTTTATTGGCTAGATTAGCAATCCAGTTTATTGGCTAGATTAGCAATCCAGTTCATTGGCTAGATTAGCAATCCAGTTCATTGGCTAGATTAGCAATCCAGTTTGTTGGCTTGATTAGCAATCCAGTTTGTTGGCTTGATTAGCAATCCAGTTCATTGGCTAGATTAGCAATCCAGTTCATTGGCTAGATTAGCAATCCAGTTTATTGGCTAGATTAGCAATCCAGTTTATTGGGTAGATTAGCAATCCAGTTCATTGGCTAGATTAGCAATCCAGTTTATTGGGTAGATTAGCAATCCAGTTCATTGGCTAGATTAGCAATCCAGTTTATTGGCTAGATTAGCAATCCAGTTTATTGGGTAGATTAGCAATCCAGTTTATTGGCTAGATTAGCAATCCAGTTTAATGGCTAGATTAGCAATCCAGTTTATTGGCTAGATTAGCAATCCAGTTTATTGGCTAGATTAGCGATCCAGTTTATTGGCTAGATTAGCAATCCAGTTTATTGGCTAGATTAGCAATCCAGTTTATTGGCTAGATTAGCAATCCAGTTCATTGGCTAGATTAGCAATCCAGTTCATTGACTAGATTAGCAATCCAGTTTATTGGCTAGATTAGCAATCCAGTTTATTGGCTAGATTAGCAATCCAGTTCATTGGCTAGATTAGCAATCCAGTTTGTTGGCTTGATTAGCAATCCAGTTCATTGGCTAGATTAGCAATCCAGTTTATTGGCTAGATTAGCAATCCAGTTCATTGGCTAGATTAGCAATCCAGTTTATTGGCTAGATTAGCAATCCAGTTCATTGGCTAGATTAGCAATCCAGTTTATTGGCTAGATTAGCAATCCAGTTTATTGGCTAGATTAGCAATCCAGTTTATTGGCTAGATTAGCAATCCAGTTTATTGGCTAGATTAGCAATCCAGTTTATTGGCTAGATTAGCAATCCAGTTTATTGGCTTGATTAGCAATCCAGTTTATTGGATAGATTAGCAATCCGAAATGTTATTTTTCATCTTCATCAGGTCGAGCGCAGCTTCCGTCGCGTCCTGAACGATCCCGAGCCCTCGAACGCGAAAGACGGTGACACCGAGGCGGAGGCGGACGACGCGCAGTGCAGCCGCACCCTGAAGCAGGCCCTGACCTCCGGCAAATTCGACAGCCCGAAATTGTTACTGCGCACCTGCTCGCTGCCAGATCTGGTCGATGGTGCCGACGCTGGTGCATCCGGCCAGATCAGTGCAGACTCGACCGCGACAGTTGTTAGCGTGGAGGCCGCTTTGTCGCCTTCAAGACCCAGGCAGCGTCCGGCTTCCAGCAGCGCGGCAGCCGTGGCAGCGGCAGCGACTCCCAATGACAACGACGATGTTGTCGTTCTTGACGGCGTCAACGAGGACGCTGCTGACGCCGATGCCGTCGTTGAGGATGATGACGAGGAGCTGGACCAGGTGAAGCAGTCTATGGCCAGCGTGCTGGCCCTGTCAGCCGAGGCCGGCCCGGCTGACGAGGCGTTCGCCAGCTCCGATGTCGTCGGAGAAGTCGCTGCTACCGGCCAGGCTGAGCCAGCCGACGATGCCGACGACGACGACGACGCCGACGACGACGTCGACTGGGACGACGACGAAGGCCTGCCGATGGACGATCGGGCCGAGGATGAAGACGTCGACCAAAAGGCGGAGCGGCTGCGCGCCGAGCTGGAGCAGGTGGGGTTGGGGTGGCCATCTGTCAATCGGTCAGAGATCGCTAATTAATCCGTTTCTGCGGGTAATCTGATTTGATCAGTCGCTTATTTCTTCAATCGATCGGTTTTGTCAATTAATCAGACTTTATCTATCATTATTTATCATTTAGTCATATCAATCAGTCTGTCTTATCAATTCATCAATCAGTCTTATCAATCAATCAGTCTTATCAATCAGTCAGTCTTATCAATCAATCAGTCTTATCAATCAATCAGTCTTATCAATCAATCAGTATTATCAATCAATGAATCTTATCAATCAGTCAGTCTTATCAATCAATCAGTCTTATCAATCAATCAGTCTTATCAATCAATCAGTCTTATCAATCAATGAATCTTATCAATCAGTCAGTCTTATCAATCAACCAGTCTTATCAATCAATCAGTATTATCAATCAATGAATCTTATCAATATCAGTCTTATCAATCAGTCAGTCTTATCAATCAGTCAGTCTTATCAATCAGTCAGTCTTATCAATCAGTCAGTCTTATCAATCAGTCAGTCTTATCAATCAGTCAGTCTTATCAATCAGTCAGTCTTATCAATCAACCAGTCTTATCAATCAATCAGTCGTATCAATCAGCCAGTCTTATCAATCAATCAGTCTTATCAATCAATCAGTATTATCAAACAGTCAATCTATCATTTTTCATCCGCTTTATAAAAAAACATTGCTACCCAAAAATATTATAATCTTCAATAATTTTCCTAATTAGCACATCCTCCCGTTACCATCTAGGAGGTGGGTCTGGACCGTCTGCTAGAGGCTTACGAATTGGCATTCGAGCTAGAGCAGGACCCGAGCGTCTCCGAGGTGGAAACGGAGCGCCGAGTGAAATCCGTGCTCAGCGATCAGCACTCTCAGCTCTACGACAAAATTATGACCCTACTATTCTACGATAATCCAAATTAACCGACTCTTTCTACTACTCCTAGTGAGTAGCTTAAACGTATTTTTAACACACAAAAAACTCTTGCAACAGTAACAAACCAGGCAATTATTCTGACCATTTTCAAACATGCGCTTTTTCTACTATAAGTAGTGCTAGGATTGTTCTCCTTTAAAGCGCAATTTATTTGTTAATTGAAGCATCCAAACAGTCAAGTTATGCGCGTGTATAAACTAATTTATTTTGTGTAGTTTCATTTTCGAATGCTGACCAAAATTTGCTGCTGTCTTTTGCTTTGCAAACTTGCGTATTCAGTTTGATCTAGCATGTTTTATTGCTTTACGTAATAAGTAGTTGCTACGAGTGGAATTCATATCATAATGGTGAATATATATTTACCCCGTTTTTCAACCCCCCATTTCTCTCTTACCCCGTTCCTCACCCCACCCCATTCCTCTCTTACCCCGTTCCTCACCCCACCCCATTCCTCTCTTACCCCGTTCCTCACCCCACCCCATTCCTCTCTTACCCCGTTCCTCACCCCACCCCATTCCTCTCTTACCCCGTTCCTCACCCCACCCCATTCCTTTCCTACTCTGTTTGAACCCTGAAGCATTTTAATAAATTTAAAAAGCAAAGATTGGAACAAAATACCATTGGCAGTCACTTCTTAGGATTATTGTACTTTACCTGAACTTTTTGTGGGTATGCATACTGTAATAGTTATCGAGTAACCTCTGATTTTTTAGAGTCTTTCTCGGACTTTGAATTTGTCTGGTTGCTACCAACTACAAAAAATGTATTTCATTCGCTTCAAAGCGAATCCGCATCCGTCCACTTCACCCATTAGCTGACTAAGTACTCGCTGGATGTTCATTCTCCTCTCCTATGCCGCATTTTTCTCTTGCAATTGTTCTTCTTTTTTATCGCTTTCCAATGTGTAATTGCGATGATTTGTTTTTAAGCCTACTTGTAAGTAGAATGATAGCGTATCTACCTTGTTATTCTTTTTTACTGTAAAATATTCAAACAATTATATTAAACCTGTTAAAAAGGAGAGGCAAATAATCAAATAATTTGTTCTTATTGATCAATTTTTAACATTCCTATTTTGCCTTTCGATTGTCTATTTGCTTCTGATCCATTTATCACATTTCCCAGGAAATTGTTGCGGTTTTTTCTGAAAAAACATTACAATAATATGAAGCATTAAATTGTGCCCAACTTTTGGGTTTTAATACTAAGAATTATTCGTCAAAACAAATGCTTGCGAATAACTACTTTGAGCCATTCCAAACGAAGCATTCTTGTTGTCTTTTTTGTTTTTTATCCTCGTACAGTTATGTGCTTGATTATATAACAATATAATAGTACTTATCGTACTTTAACTCGATACGAAATCCCGATGCACTGCATGTCAGGATAAATATTCTTTACCGCTAAATAGATTTTTAAAATTAATAAGACTTTTCTGCTTCTATTTCTGAGTGCAAAAAACAAATCCGTTGGGCGTTGTTTATTGGCTTTACGCCATTGGGTTTTGGCGAGATGTCTTAGACTCTAAAGTATTTTTCGATACATATCGGGTCCTGTAATTATTAGGTAAGTCTTAGTCATTACGAGGCATATGCAAGTAAGTTTTATGTAAAATGTAAAGAAATAGAATTATATTTATCGTACAGTTTTAATTTACCTAATTTTTTCACCTTTTCGAAAGCACAAAAAATATGTTCCCTGACCGGGAGTCGAACCCGGGCCGCCTGGGTGAGAGCCAGGAATCCTAACCGCTAGACCATCAGGGACTTACACTGGAGAGCTTAGAAACTTTAATTTATTTAAAGAAATTGAATCAACATTGGGTCAATACTGTCAACAGTTAGAAAAGAAATATTGTTTGGTCCAGTTCTTTCTGCTCGATTCGATTAGTGTCCGTATGTTAAAAATACATAAGCATTAATTTATGAAATACATGTTTACGCTACTATAAGTAGATAAACCGTATTTTTTCTGCAGTTTCACCAGTTTCGGTCAATTTACGAGTTCGTCGCAACGCGTTGGCTTCCAAACGTTGCACCGGCTCGCTGAGCTTCGCCCACGTCCTGAACAGCTGGAACGTCTGCACCAGTCTGTCAGATGCAAAGCTCTTCTATTCGACGAATCGCTCAGCCCTCTGCTGGTGCCGGCATCGAGTGCCACTAAAAGCGGCGTTTTCTCGCCTCTGCTCATACCCTGGCCGGAGCTGCGGCCGGAGCTGGGACCGGACGACTGTCCTATCGTTTTCCTCGGCGGCGAGTCCGATGTTGATTATGCAATGGTGATAGCTACTTTGCCGTGGCCGCTTCGGAAGCCTGGGCGAGGTCCGCCGCCTTTGGAGTAGTGCAGTCACCGACCAGGGTGCAGCTCATCGTCGACCAGGATGATTCATTTGTGGGGCCCGGCCCGGTCTCTGCTAGCCTGGCACCGGTATAACCGGTACTGCTCCGCCTGCGGCGGCCTCACCGAGATTGCCGATGCGGGGCACAGGTATGTGGGAGGCTGCGGTCCATCCAGGGTCCTAATGGGAGGGTGCGCGGTGGATCATCCAGGGTCCTAATGGGAGAGTGCGCGGTGGATCATCCAGGGTCCTAATGGGAGGGTGCGCGGTGGACCATCCAGGGTCCTAATGGGAGAGTGCGCGGTGGATCATCCAGGGTCCTAATGGGAGAGTGCGCGGTGGATCATCCAGGGTCCTAATGGGAGGGTGCGCGGTGGACCATCCAGGGTCCTAATGGGAGGGTGCGCGGTGGACCATCCAGGGTTTTAATGGCAGGGTGCGCGGTGGACCATCCAGGGTCCTAATGGGAGGGTGCGCGGTGGACCATCCAGGGTCCTAATGGCAGGGTGCGGCGGTACATCCAGGGTCCTAGGGAAGGAAGGAGCATTGGTCTAACGAGGATCATACGGCCCAACCCGGAATATTGCCTCTGTTGCTGAGCCACTCAAGCTCCAACAAGGCATCCATGAAACGCTTAATCCGCCCCACAATGCGCAGACTACTCTGCCGCAATGCCGACTGCATAGTGAACGGAAAGCAAAGTAAACCGGGAGCCACAGCAGCCTGGTCTGATCATCCGATTTCGCATCCTCGACTCGATCCGAGCGCGCATCGTCCTGGTGACCCGGGCGGTCGAGGCTCCGATCAGCCCAGCTGCCTGTTGGCCAGAAAACCGGCCTTCCGTCCGGCATGCTGTCCTGCTTGGCCGGCTTCGCTGAGGCCGGCGAATCTCTGGAGGACTGCGTCAGGCGAGAGGTGGCCGAGGAGGTCGGCTTGGCGGTGGGCGAAGTGACGTACAGAGGCAGCCAGGCCTGGCCATTTCCCTCGCAGCTCATGATTGGATTTGAGGCGGCCACTGCCGAGGGGGATGACATTAACAAAATTCGGGTGAGGAGCCTTCGTGGCCTGATTTGCTACTGTTTTTTCCCATCCTCCGATTCAGATTCCCCATCCCCTGATTCAGATTCTCCAACTCCTGATTCAGATTCCCCATCCACCGATTCAGATTCTCCAACTCCTGATTCAGATTCCCCATCCACCGATTCAGATTCCCCATCCTCCGATTCAGATTCCCCATCCCCTGATTCAGATTCTCCAACTACTGATTCAGATTCTACAACTCCTGATTCAGATTCTCCAACTCCTGATTCAGATTCTCCAACTCCTGATTCAGATTCTCCAACTCCTGATTCAGATTCCCCATCCACCGATTCAGATTCCCCATCCTCCGATTCAGATTCCCCATCCACCGATTCAGATTCCCCATCCTCCGATTCAGATTCCCCATCCACCGATTCAGATTCCCCATCCTCCGATTCAGATTCCCCATCCACCGATTCAGATTCCCCATCCACCGATTCAGATTCCCCATCCTCCGATTCAGATTCCCCATCCCCTGATTCAGATTCTCCAACTACTGATTCAGATTCTCCAACTCCTGATTCAGATTCCCCATCCCCTGATTCAGATTCTCCAACTCCTGATTCAAATTCTCCAACTCCTGATTCAGATTCTCCAACTCCTGATTCAGATTACCAAATCTCCTGATTCAGATTCTCCATCCTGATTCAGATTCCCCATCCTTCAGTTCAGATTCCCCATCCTTCATTCAGATTCCCCATCCTTCAATTCAGATTCCCCATCCTTGATTCAGATTCCCCATCCTTCAATTCAGATTCCCATCCTGAATTCAGATTCCCATCCTTCAATTCAGATTCCCCATCCTTCAATTCAGATTCCCATCCTTCAGTTCAGATTCCCCATCCTTCAATTCAGATTCCCCATCCTTGAATTCAGATTCCCCATCCTTGAATTCAGATTCCCCATCCTTTCAGTTCAGATTCCCCATCCTTCAATTCAGATTCCCCATCCTTGAATTCAGATTCCCCATCCTTGAATTCAGATTCCCCATCCTTGAATTCAGATTCCCCATCCTTCAATTCAGATTCCCATCCTTGAATTCAGATTCCCCATCCTTCAATTCAGATTCCCCATCCTTGAATTCAGATTCCCCATCCTTCAATTCAGATTCCCCATCCTTCAATTCAGATTCCCCATCCTTCAATTCAGATTCCCCATCCTTGAATTCAGATTCCCCATCCTTCAATTCAGATTCCCCATCCTTCAATTCAGATTCCCCATCCTTGAATTCAGATTCCCCATCCTCCGATTCAGATTCCCCATCCCCTGATTCAAATTCTCCAACTCCTGATTCAGATTCCCCATCCCCTGATTCAGATTCTCCAACTCCTGATTCAGATTCTCCAACTCCTGATTCAGATTCTCCAACTCCCGATTCAGATTACCAAATCTCCAATTCAGATTCTCCATCCCCTGATTCAGATTCCCCATCCTTCAGTTCAGATTCCCCATCCTTCAATTCAGATTCCCATCCTTGAATTCAGATTCCCCATCCTTTAAATTCAGATTCCCCATCCTTCAATTGAGATTCCCCATCCTTGAATTCAGATTCCCCATCCTTCAATTCAGATTCCCCATCCTTGAATTCAGATTCCCCATCCTTCAATTCATTCAGATTCCCATCCTTCAGTTCAGATTCCCCATCCTTCAATTCAGATTCCCCATCCTTCAATTCAGATTCCCCATCCTTGAATTCAGATTCCCCATCCTTCAATTCAGATTCCCCATCCTTGAATTCAGATTCCCCATCCTTCAATTCAGATTCCCCATCCTTCAATTCAGATTCCCCATCCTTGAATTCAGATTCCCATCCTTGAATTCAGATTCCCCATCCTTCAATTCAGATTCCCCATCCTTCAGTTCAGATTCCCCATCCTTCAATTCAGATTCCCCATTCTTGAATTCAGATTCCCCATCCTTGAATTCAGATTCCCCATCCTTCAATTCAGATTCCCCATCCTTGAATTCAGATTCCCCATCCTTCAATTCAGATTCCCCATCCTTTAATTCAGATTCCCCATCCTTCAATTCAGATTCCCCATCCTTGAATTCAGATTCCCCATCCTTCAATTCAGATTCCCCATCCTTCAATTCAGATTCCCCATCCTTCAATTCAGATTCCCCATCCCCCGCGAACGGTTTCAGTTGGATACAGAGGAGCTTGAGTTCGCGGACTGGTTCACCGCGGCCCAGGTGTCGGACATGCTGAAACGCAACAGTCGTTGGTTTGTACCGCCAAAGGCTGCGTTGGCACATCAGCTCATTGTCGAGTGGCTTAATTCCTGCTGCTAGCTAAAGCTGAACTGCCTTGCAATGCAGCTATCAAAGCTTCCATTCCAGCAGATTGTTGAGAAGTTTTTTAAACTGTGCGTGATTTTGTTTATACGCTTAGCAGCTCCGCCTGTTCACAGCTAGTCTAGCCTTTTATCAATTGTTAACTCAGAGCTACATATATTACTATTATTATAATTAAATGCTTCCAACGAGGCTGCTGATTTTATAATTAATAATAAAGCGGTACTATTGCGATAGTACTTGCTCCTTATCCACCCGTCTACACCAGAATGATTGCCCCTTATCCACCGTCTACACCAGAATGATTGCCCCTTATCCACCCCTCTACACCAGAATAATTGCCCCTTATCCACCCCTCTACACCAGAATAATTGCCCCTTATCCACCCGTCTACACCAGAATGATTGCCCCTTATCCACCCCTCTACACCAGAATAATTGCCCCTTATCCACCCCTCTACACCAGAATAATTGCCCCTTATCCACCCCTCTACACCAGAATAATTGCCCCTTATCCACCCCTCTACACCAGAATAATTGCCACTTATCCACCCTTCTACACCAGAATAACTGCCACTTATTTACCTCTCTACACCAGAATAATTGCCCCTTATCCACCCTCTACACCAGAATAATTGCCCCTTATCCACCCCTCTACACCAGAATAATTGCCCTTATTTACCCCTCTACACCAGAATAATTGCCCCTTATCCACCCCTCTACACCAGAATAATTGCCCTTATCTATCCTCTACACCAGAATGATTGCCCCATATCTATCCCTCTACACCAGAATAATTGCCCCTTATCCACCCTCTAAACCAGAATAATTGCCCCTTATCCACCATCTACACCAGAATAATTGCCCCTATCCACCCCTCTACACCAGAATAATTGCCACTTATTTACCCCTCTACACAGAATAATTGCCCTTATCTATCCCTCTACACCAGAATGATTGCCCTTATCTATCCCTCTACACCAGAATGATTGCCCCTTATCTATCCCTCTACACCAGAATAATTGCCCCTTTCCACCCCCTAACCAGAATAATTGCCCCTTATCCACCCTCTACACCAGAATATTGCCCCTTATCTATCCCTCTACACCAGAATGATTGCCACTTATCCACCCCTCTACACCAGAATAATTGCCCCTTATCTATCCCTCTACACCAGAATGATTGCCACTTATCCACCCCTCTACACCAGAATAATTGCCCCTTATCTATCCCTCTACAAGAATGATTGCCACTTATCCACCCCTCTACACCAGAATGATTGCCCCCTATCCACCCTCTACACCAGAATAATTGCCCCTTATCCACCCTCTACACCAGAATAATTGCCCCTTATCCACCCCTCTACACCAGAATAATTGCCCCTTATCCACCCCTCTACACCAGAATAATTGCCCTTATCTATCCCTCTACACCAGAATGATTGCCCTATCTATCCCTCTACACCAGAATATTGCCCTTATCCACCCCTCTAAACCAGAATAATTGCCCCTTCCACCCATCTACACCAGAATAATTGCCCCATATCCACCCTCTAACCAGAATAATTGCCACTTATTTACCCTCTACACCAGAATAATTGCCACTTATCCACCTCTACACCAGAATAATTGCCCCTTATCCATCCCTCTAACCAGAATATTGCCCCTTATCCACCCTCTACACCAGAATAATTGCCCCTTATCCACCCCTCTAAACCAGAACCCCTCTAACCAGAATAATTGCCACTTATTTATCCCTCTACACCAGAATGATTGCCACTTATCCACCCTCTACACCAGAATAATTGCCCCTTATCTATCCCTCTACACCAGAATGATTGCCATTATCCACCCTCTACACAGAATAATTGCCCCTTATCTATCCCTCTACACCAGAAATGATTGCCTTATCTACCCTCTACACCAGAATAATTGCCCCTATCCACCCTCTACACCAGAATAATTTCCCCTTATCCACCCCTCTAAACCAGAATAATTGCCACTTATCCATCCCTCTACACCAGAAGATTGCCACTTATCCACCCCTCTAAACCAGAATAATTGCCCCTTATCCACCCTCTAAACCAGAATAATTTCCCCTTATCCACCCTCTACACACAGAATAATTGCCCCTTATCCACCCTCTACACCAGAATAATTGCCCCTTATCCACCCCACTACACCAGAATAATTGCCCTTATCCCTCTACACCAGAATGATTGCCCTTATCTATCCTCTACACCAGAATGAATTGCCCCTTATCCACCCCTACACCAGAATATTGCCCCTTATCTATCCCTCTACACCAGAATAATTGCCCCTTATCACCCTCTACACCAGAATATTGCCCCTTATCCACCCTCTACACGAATAATTGCCACTTATCCATCCTCTACACCAGAATGATTGCCACTTATCCACCCCTCTAACCAGAATAATTGCCCCTTATCCACCCTCTAAACCAGAATAATTGCCCTTATCCACCCCTCTACAACCAGAATAATTTCCCTTATCCACCCCTCTACACCAGAATAATTGCCCCTTATCCACCCCTCTACACCAGAATAATTGCCCCTTATCCACCCCTCTACACCAGAATAATTGCCCCTTATTACCCTCTACACCAGAATAATTGCCC
>NIVC01003998.1:0-65848 GCA_002269645.1 Macrostomum lignano | reverse complement strand
GAACATCAGGCCGCCGCCGCCGCCGCCGCTGCTACTGCTGGGATCCGGTCTCGCCGTTGATACGAATGCGGCACGGCACTGGCACCGGCCGCGCCCCTCGGCGAGATGGCTGCCAGATGGTGCTGATCGTCGTGTCCGCCTGAGGCGGCGTAGCGCGGACTGCCGCCACCTGCTGGCGTCCTCGGCGTCCTCGGCGTCCTCGGACTCTCCGCCTGCGACGGGGCCCGGCGCCGGAGATCGACAGTTTCGTCCAGCTCGGCTGGCATCGCCGACGGCAGCTGCTGACCGTTGGCAGCGTCGCCGCCGCCCCAGGTGCTGCTCCGCGACTGTCGAACCCGGCCAGTGCGCTGGCGCGCGGGCTCGCGCGGCGACTCCTCGGACTGCTCGCGGAAGCCGTCGTAGACGCTGGTTGGCTGCTGCGAACGCCTGACTGGATGGTGCGGCAGCTGCTGCTGCTGCTGGAGCTGCGGCTGCGGCTGCTGAGTCTGATAGTGATGTGGCTGGCCGCGTCTGTCGCCAAGAAGGCCGCTAGCGGAGATTGACAGCTTATCAAAATGCCGATCCATTTTTAAGCGTTCTCTGGTCAGCTTTGGGAATCCACTGTATACTGACTGAACTCACTGTGCTTAAAAGTGACTACAAATTGACGTCGTTGAATCTGAAAACATTGGCTTCGCTGAAGAGGCCGCTTGACCAGAAAATGGTTTGCTCCAAATTTTATTGTTCTTGCAAGCCAATGCCGAAGCTGCTTTTGCTGCTTGCTGGCTGCCCAGCGAGTCCGCATCAAACTCAGGCTCCCCCTGTCACACCAGCTGGGCCCGGCCAAACACGCTCTAGAAATTCCCTTCCCCCCCCGCTTCCTCTCCTCTCCATTTCTCCCTCGCCCACTTCGCTCCCCTCGCACTGTATGCCTTCCCGCCCAGCTGTACCACCAACTGATTGTACAGCCACCTGCTATTCAGGGGAGAATCAAACTCATGAGAGATGGCGAAATGGCGGTATAAAGCCCATGCAAGCCTATTCTTAACCATCACACTTGCGTCCTTTTGTACTTCTCAGCCCTCTCCCTCTCTCTCTGGTCTTTCTGAGATCCCCCATCTCATTGGCTCATGTAATGACAGTGGGAAAAACAGTGCAATTCATTCTCTATTTTATGCAAGCACGGGAGCTGGGAGTCCAGTGTTTCACAGGCAGCTTATGTAGGTGAATTCTAGTAGGGATAGGGAAGCAAGTATTGGAAAAGAGGGGTGAGTAGAGGAACTTACTAGTCAACGTACAGCCTTCTCCCCCTACTCTTTACTCTTAGTTTCCTAGACAACAGAGACAAATATTTTATAACAGAGCTATAGGCCTTCTTTAGAAGCACATTAGCTCTCGCCTCTCGCTGTGTCTCTCAGGTAGTAACAATGCAGTTTTAGCTTAAAATTTTTAGTACCATGATAGTTTTACTTCTTTATTATAGTTTCTGTATAAAGTCTGGTGTTTGCCTATACTAGTAATAAGTAGTAAGATTTTTTTTGTAGTTTTTACTGAATTGTGAAACTTAAATCTTATAACTTGAATTATCATAACTCGTAAATTCGTAAATGGCAGTTTTTTTCAGGCTGTTCTCACCGTGGATGGAGAATAAGTGGTCAGAAATCTTGGCTCCACTCCATCCTACTGACCAAAGGACAAAAACTTGACTTCGCTGACTTTCGAGGCTCTGAAGAGAACCCAATTTGGCAAAGAGATTTCAAGTTGAAAGCAAGCGCTTGGTAAGAATTATCTGCACTCGCGCAAAAGCTCAGATTAGCTTAATGAGCATTTCTGCTTTTTTCCATAGACACTACCACGTCTTTCTGAGACGTTAGTAGCACGAATTCAAAATGAAAATATCCAAAAACGAAGATGAAAAATTATTTTCAGTGATATGTGAGGTTGTGTAACAGTACCCCTGACCTTTGCGCACGTTTCTTGCTGCAGCTCCTGAATAAAAACAGATATCAACATGCTTTTAACTTCATTTTCTTCGTGACAAAACTTCCTTTCATTTGACACCAAGGGCGTGAAACATCATGGCTCCGTTGAAGAGCTACGTTAGACATTCCGGGAACTTTTGGGACACCCCTCGTATATTGGATATTAACAAAATAAAATCCCGGAGAACGTAAATAATACCCCTGTTTAATTCCTTTCTTTGTTGTCTCCCCAACGGGGGCTGATTGTTAGTTAGCTTTCTAAAAAAAAATCCGTATTTCTAATTTAAAGTAGAATAAATCTACTATATCAGATACTAGACTACTTGTATTGTAAGTAGTACCGTCTGCGAATTTTTTATATGTAAGCAAAAAGGCAGCGAAATCGCATGTAAATATTGCCTGCATTTATTGCTATTTTATTTCATAGGTTTCTGCGGAACTGTTTATTTAATTGTATAAAATTTGAATTAGCTATATAGTAAAAAATCAGGTAAGAAATGAACAAAGATTGTTAAAAAAAGTATTTTCATTGAGTAGAATTGTTGAGTACGAGAAGTGCTTTCAACAGAAATCAGTTGTCATAAATATCTATTATATTTCGATATTTGCAGAAGGGAATGTTATGAGAGCTATAACCGTGCTAATTAGCAATGTATTTTTATGTGCATATTATAGTAGTATCAAAACTTTTGCGTGTGTAACATTTAATGTCTTGTGTTGCTAAATAAATGTTTATACAAGATTCGAAGCAAAGTACGAGTTTATACACTGTAGACTTCTGCTGCCAAGCTGATTCACGGTTAAGGAGATTCTCAGATGCCTGCAATCGTGTTCAATCTGGCTGTGTAACACTGAGGGGAGGGTAGGGGTTGGGAAGTGGGGCGGCTGGGAAACTGAGGTAAGGGTAGGGTGGGGAGAGTGAGGTGGCTGTGAAACTGATGAGGGTTGTTTAGGGGTTGGGGGAATGAGGTGGCTGGGAAGCTGAAGGGTTGTTTAGGGGTTGGGAGAGTGAGGTGGCTGTGAAACTGATGAGGGTTGTTTAGGGGTTGGGGGAATGAGGTGGCTGGGAAGCTGAGGGTTGTTTAGGGGTTGGGGGAGTGAGTTGGCTGGGAAGCTGAGGGTTGTTTAGGGGTTGGGGAGTGAGGTGGCTGGGAAGCTGAGGGTTGTTTAGGGGTTGGGGGAGTGAGGTGGCTGGGAAGCTGAGGGTTGTTTAGGGGTTGGGGGAGTGAGGTGGCTGGGAAGCTGAAGGGTTGTTTAGGGGTTGGGGAGTGAGGTGGCTGGGAAGCTGAGGGTTGTTTAGGGGTTGGGGAGTGAGGTGGCTGGGAAGCTGAGGGTTGTTTAGGGGTTGGGGAGTGAGGTGGCTGGGAAGCTGAGGGTTGTTTAGAGGTTGGGGGAGTGAGGTGGCTGTGAAGCTGAGGGTTGTTTAGAGGTTGGGGAGTGAGGTGGCTGTGAAGCTGAGGGTTGTTTAGGGGTTGGGGGAGTGAGGTGGCTTGGAAGCTGAAGGGAAGATATTGCATGAAGTGGTGCCATTAAAATTGGTGGCTGGGATTTCAAACAGAGTAAGGTAGGTGTTTGAAAAGAAAACGTAGCGTGTGCGATTGTCGATTGATAACTTTTAGTGTTTATTTTAGCAACTTCATTATCTGTGATCTAGAATAGACATCAATTCAAAATTTTCGTTGATGCGTCGGATAATCTTAAGAAACGTGCATCGAACTTCCGGTCACGAAACCTTTCGGTCCGTGGTTCCGCGTGTAGCAGCCGCGGCAAAACACTTGGCCCTTGTGCTCGGACTCGCCGCCCGGTTCCAGCGGCTTGGAGCAGTCCTCGCACTTGAAGCAGGCCCGGTGAAACACCCGTCCAGTGGCCTGGAGGCGCTCGTTGAAATACACCGAGCCGGAGCAGCGGGAGCACTTCTCTCCGCCGCCGCCGTACTTGACGGCGCTTGGCGAAGGTCTGGCCGTGGCGACATTTTCAACGTGGTTCCTGACCAGTGCGAGATTGAAAATAAATAAGTTGGATCAGTCAGTCAGTCAGTCAGTCAGTCAGTCAGTCAGTCAGTCAGTCAGTCAGTCAGTCAGTCAGTCAGTCAGTCAGTCAGTCAGTCAGTCAGTCAGTCAGTCAGTCAGTCAGTCAGTCAGTCAGTCAGTCAGTCAGTCAGTCAGTCAGTCAGTCAGTCAGTCAGTCAGTCAGTCAGTCAGTCAGTCAGTCAGTCAGTCAGTCAGTCAGTCAGTCAGTCAGTCAGTCAGTCAGTCAGTCAGTCAGTCAGTCAGTCAGTCAGTCAGTCAGTCAGTCAGTCAGTCAGTCAGTCAGTCAGTCAGTCAGTCAGTCAGTCAGTCAGTCAGTCAGTCAGTCAGTCAGTCAGTCAGTCAGTCAGTCAGTCAGTCAGTCAGTCAGTCAGTCAGTCAGTCAGTATTTGTTCAGCTCAGCACAGGAAATATTTGTTCAAAGAAAATGTGTTATTTGAGAGAAATTTGTCACGTGCCGTGGTCGGCACAAGGACTTCTAGACTTCTAGAAGTCCTTGGGTCGGCAGGGTGGCTTCTCAGAGAAAGCCAATGGAATGAGAAATCTCTCAGGTTTCCGCCAAAGCAAGCAAGTGTTGCTTGTGTGTCACAATTAACACTCATGGCGTTTGTCCCGCGAGGCTTGTTCTCTTTGCCCAACGCGAATAAAATTAACAATGTGACCGCATTGAGTCATGAGGTACACATTTGGAGAGAGAATCAAAAAGATAGACGGAGAAAGACTTGCTGCCAGTTTGTCTTTAGCAAAGTAGTATTTAAGTAAACAAGAAGCAAGGCTCTGCATATTGGCATTGCCAGTGTCTGAGGAACTCGACCTGTTGTGCAATTTTAGCAGCTGAATGCAAGGAGAAGGCAGGAAGTTCGTGTTTCACTTGCTATATGACGAATTGGAGCCTTTACATGTATGCCAAGCTATATTGCAATATATTAGCACAGGAAATCAAATGCCTCAAATTCCATTATACATGCTTAGTGAATAATTCAACCAAATTCATTTATCTCCGCAACTGCTCACTTTTCTAAGTCATTTATTTTCGATGCAAAAAATATTTTATAGAAAATTTAAGAGGTCGAATTGAATCAGGTACGCAAATTGAAAAACGAAACATTCGGTTTGATGAAATCGAATTGTAGAACTAGAAAGTGCAAATTATTTTATGGGCGTGTGTTGTTTTAGTTTGACTGCTGAACCTTTCCTGTCACTTTTAAGTCTCAAGCTTTAATCACTTACTTTTGAACCGAAAAGCTGAAATAATATTTGATCAGTTCCGAATACATGTAAAAACGAAATGCACGAAGTTAATAAAAATGATTAAACGATTATAGTTGGTTTCTAAGGCCGTGATTTAAAGAGAACTATGCACTCACGGCTGCCCCTCTGATTGCAGTCCGGCGGCTCCGCCAGCAAAGCCGTATCCTTTAGGACCGAAGTTCTTAGCGTAGCAGGCCCGGCAGTAAATCCTGTCCTCGTGGTCGTTCACCGTCGATGAGTCAAGCAGCTTATTGCACAGGCCTAATAAAGTATAAGATTTAATCCTCACAGTCTTTCAGAGATATAAAATTAAGAATCGCTTCATTTGATATTTCCTGATCTCGCGACTTTTAAGTAGTAAATATGCAATCTCTGCTACAATTAAATCGTGAGCATAAACTTGTTTTTTAATCCAAAAAGGGAAATGCTATAGAAATTTACTTACAGCATTTCAGACAAAATTTGTGGTACGAATTCCTAAGACATTTCACTTCCTCCGCAAAGTACACTTTCTTCTTGCAGGCTGGGCATGTAGGTGAGCCACCAAATGTAGGCATTGTATTAGAAATATATTGTGATTGAAAGTTTTAGTAGATTTTTTAACTAAGCTATTGTACGCAATTTAAATAGCAGAAAAAAGAGAAGCAATTCGCACTACGAGATGCATGCTGAAATTTCTATCCGCGCATTATTAAATCGAATTTTGCCAAATTTTGTTTCCGTGAAAAATATTAAAACAATAAAAATATATTCAAGAAAGATTTAAGAAATTTATAACCGCGGTACGAATCTGAGTAATTTAGGATTTTCTATAACTTTCTTCGGTTAAAATTGTTAAAACAATTAAAATAAAGCCCGGAGCTTTGAAACTACACTTTTGTAACCCTTTAGCAAGGACCTAAGGTCCTTGCCTTTTAGTAATTAGTTAGTATGCACGTATCATTTTTTGCACATACTTACAACCGTTGTGCTGCATCAGCTTTTGTTTTTACTTTGTAGCTTAGCTATACATGGTTATAATTAGCTAAGTGAGTCTAAGTCTGGGAGTACAATATAACTGATTTTTGTGCATTTTTGCCTCCTACTGCCTTGTAAACTTATATTAGGCTATATAGGCTTAGTCTATACTTCATAATCAAAATATCCAAAATTTTCACATTTGTCATGAGTATGGCCTTGGCCTACCTAGGGCTTGACTAGGGTTTAGCTTTATTTAATAGATGTTTGCCTACCTGTAACGATGTCGTTAGCATCGTAAATTTTTAGGTTCTATCAAAAGTTTTTTTCGATTAAAGTTCAAAAAAGTTCAAAAAAAGCATTATTACTTTTTTGATAAGTCATCTTAGGTTTTTTGATAAGTCAACCAGAATTTCCCGCCAATTTAAATTGTCGCCTCGCTCTCATTTTGCTTACCAAAGTAATCTCGCAATTAAAGCTATACCTCGTAATTTGTACTCATTTTTGTATTAATATTTATACTCGTTGTTAGTTGTTAGTCGTCACTTTTCGTCCAAAAATACCGTAAAAATTCTGGCGCGCTTTCAAATACTTTATCTTTTTCAATAACTCTAGAAATTTTCTACTCAAACACCGGCCAAAAAAATCCATGGAAAATGAATGTACTAAAGAAACTAGAAAGTATAGACCTAAAAGCACTAACTGAAGATAAACTTTCCCAAAGCTTTAATAACGAGAAATACCTAGTGAAAAAGCACCTCAAGATACACAGAGAAAGAGAACTTAGCCAAAAGCTAGAGAATCAGCAACATATTAAACTCTACAAAAACGCCTATCTCTACAAAAAAATCTACAGGCCCGACCTTTCAGATTTCTTTCCATGTACATTTAGAAACAAAAAATTCTTAACAACCCTCCTAAAACTGAAATGCGAGATTACACCCAACTTTTTTTCTCAAGAACCATGTAAAATGTGTGGAGCGCGAAATGGTTCTGACATTCTACACTACTTGACCGAATGTCCACAAACTGAAGAGATCAGGAAAAAATACTTCTGTCAATACCTCTTAAATAGCAATCAAATACACAAGATAGGATCAAGGACTTCTAGACTAACAGGACGTAAAACTCAAAGATCGTGCAATTTTTTGGAGGCCACGATTTCCTGGAAAAAATACACTGCGAAGATAGGAAAAAATCAGTTTTTCGTCACAAAATCTGTGATTGTATTTGATCTGGGGCAGTGAAGACTACCATTCTTTTAATTTAACATGCACGATATGTTACTCTATTATATTTTCATATAGCTGTGTAGTAAAGTTTTCATTTTCATATTGTTTTCACTTTATTTCATAAGCCCAAAGTTGCAAACTCACAAGTGGCATTAGCCAAATATCAAATTCAAGAAAAGAAAAGCTATTCAAATTTGTAATATAATAATATTTTTAGCCTTTAAAATAAAAATTATAAAAGAACTAATCAATGTTTTTTCTTATAGATACCTAGTAAAAATGGTTAGGGCCTATTTTTGTGATTAAGTCTATTCTTCTTAAATCTTAGTCCTAAATATAGGCTTGGCTTAAAAACTGATAATACAGCTTTCTCAAGCCTAGGTAACCAACCATATGAAACTATGTATTGGTAATCTATATATAATAAAAAAATCTAAATATACTAATCTTTAAGTCATTGTCTAAATTTAATTACTTATTAGGCTAGATAGTGTAGTGATAGGACTAGTTCTAGTAGGCCTAGGAATTAGTATAGTTACTAAACCTACAATAATAGCTTAAGACTAAGAGTACCTACATGCAATGTTTTTATACTTTATTTTAAAAAGAACAACACAAAAAGTTTGGCTAATGCCACCTGTGAGCCCGCAACTTTGGGCTTATGAAATAAAGTGAAAACAATATGAAAATGAAAACTTCACTACACAGCTATATGAAAATATAATAGAGTAACATATTGTGCATGTTAAATTAAAAGAATGGTAGTCTTCACTGCCCCAGATCAAATACAATCACAGATTTTGTGACGAAAAACTGATTTTTTCCTATCTTCGCAGTGTATTTTTTCCAGGAAATCGTGGCCTCTAAAAAATTGCACGATCTTTGAGTTTTACGTCCTGTTAGTCTAGAAGTCCTTGGATAGGATATGCTACAAATGAAAAAAGAGTCAGAAAAGAGCTCACTGGTGTAGCTAAAATATATGAAGTCATGAATAGCTAAAACAGTTAAACAAACTGAATCAGATACATCAGCAGTGTAACAAATCCGCTTTTCAGTTGTTTATTCATTTACTGTCTTTTTTAATTTCCTATATTTAAATCGTCGTTATTCGTTAAAAGTAAAATTCTTTCGAAGTATTGTTTATGTTCGTTTTTCACGCTTTGAAATATCACGCGCTTTCAAAAATACTACATCTTTTTTTTTTTACAAACTCGCTTACCAAAGTAATCTCGCAATTAAAGCTATACCTCGTAATTTGTACTCATTTTTGTATTAATATTTATACTCGTTGTTAGTTGTTAGTCGTCACTTTTCGTCTAAAAATACCGTAAAAATTCTGGCGCGCTTTCAAATACTTTATCTTTTACAATAACTCAGCAAATCGTCGTCAAATCGTCTTTATAAACTTCTATATTCGAAAATTCCAAATACATAGCTCTATAATATATTGGCCAAACAGGCTAATTGCCTGAGCCAAATTCTCTTACTACTTTATTAACTCGAGCGGCAAATCGTCGTCAAATCGTCTTTATAAACTTCTATTTCGAAAATTTTTCCAAATACATAGCTCCATAATATATTGGCCAAACAGGCTAATTGCCTGAGCCAAATTCTCTTACTACTACTACTACTTTGTTTCTACAGCGGAGTTAGTTTCTTGGCGTTTTGTCTCTTTACTAATAATATAATTAAATAATTAAATAAATAACTAGTCGGTAATCACATCTCGATCGAACTCGCTACGTCATATACCTATATTTCTGCCAGACCATTTGTTTAACCTATATCATAACCTATATCATTTGTTTAATGCCAGACTTTTTTCTTGATTGCCTTTATTAGGCCTATGAGGCTATGTATATCTCAGTAATCACATGTGTACCAGGAAGAACATGGCATTGAATCAAAGGTAGCAGCATTGCAGCGGTGTGGTTAGGGCCTAGGAACAGCAATCATCACACACTTCCTGGTACCACGTTCAACCATGCCAAATACCCACTGTCCAGGCCAGTGGGCACCTTGGTAGTACTTTTGGTGAAAGAAGTAGGATTTGTCTATCTCTACATCTTTACCAGGACCACCTAGTTCCACTGGATGGTCAATTAGGTACTGAGAACAGATGTCCCTGATGAAGTTTTGCCAGTTGACAATAGCATTATGACCAATGTTGCATTGTTGTTAACACTCATCTTACTTTGCTTCTATGACTATAGCCAACTACCAAATGAGATACTAGCTTCAAAGTATCTTAGCTGCTACTGCAGCATAAGATGACTAGCTTAAAAAATAGCCTTTCTGAATTGACACCTGGGCATGAAAGCTGGTCCATAGTCCCGAGTATGCTTAATGCACGCGAAAATAATTTTTGCCCTTGCACGCTGCACGCGGGAGGTCAAATCACATATACACCCCATGCATGCCGAGCTAAATGACTTTTTAAATTTAAATTTTAGATTTTTTTGATTTAAATTTTTAACAAGAGATTTAAAATTCAAATAAAGAAAAAAACTATCCATTTGACCATAGTAAACTAGGACAGGTGAGTGGCAGCAAGGGATCTAGATCTACCGATCTATTTACATAAGCAGTAAGCTTTGCATTGAATAATTAATGCAAGACACACTTTCAAATAAAAACGAAAAAAATACTTACAAAATACTTTAGTTTGTATTTATTATATACTGTTTTATAATGCCTGAAAATTGTTTTGCATCACACAAAAATTGTTTTCCTTATTGCAGATACACAAAAAGATCTCTCATTATGCACATTGTGTTATTATCGTGAGACATTCAATTTAAAATAAAAAATTTGTCGTTACCAAAAATGTGGAGTGAATAAAATATTTGCGCAGCGCATGCCAAAATAATTTCCGCCTCTTGGCTGCATGCTGTGCACGCTGTATATAGCTGCCTGGGACCTTGTTGCATCGCATGCGAGAATTTTCCTCACAAAACAGCATCTTTGGGAGTATAGCAGCTGGTGCATGCCCATGCCAGTCTATCCAAAAATTGGTCACCTTACCTAGGGCCTATATGCCATTGCAATGGCATTTGTGTTGCCATTATATTGCCAGCGCCACCTCTACCGCATGTCAAGCATGACACCATTAGTTTTCAATAAGATACATGGTATGTTGCCATTTAGTTGATAATGTCTCAAGGTGTTGTCATAATAGTGGCATAGCTCTAGTGCAAGACGCACTTGCCTAGGGGGTACCATAAATGTAGGTGCTGCAGGGCAACCATCTATGTCATTGAATATAATTGTATGTTTTTTAGCAAGCTGACTAAAAACTTAAGAAGACTTATAAATTATTTTTTATACCCCCTTCTAGTTTTCTAGTGATATCCTTGCAGTTTTAACCATAGACAATTGCTAAAAGACAGTTGTTGCTTCACTTTCTTACACGCCTTGGCACAATTTCAATTTCATGCTTTTATAAATGCTACAAAGGTTTCCATGTCATACTATTATTATCGTTTTTTGTCATTTTAAGTTAGTACTGTTCATATTCAAACAGAAAATTAAATTGTTTTTCTTAGAACACACAAATTTTAAAATGGCATAGAAATTTAGATTTTCACATACAAATAAAGAATAAAAGAGGCCTTCTATATATTAAATAATAAAAATAGGCCTAATAACTTTTAAATGATTAATTTTAATTATCATATAATAATTAACTTTTCAGACTAATAATAATAACCACAGTCTGGATCATGTAACATACACCTGAAAATTTAGGTATGCATTGGCTTTGCAGGCCAAAAGTTAGGTATACACACTTGGCATGCATGATTTGTAGGAAAATAATTTGCATGCATACCTAGAAGCCTAGCATGCAATGTATACAATCAGGCAAAAAAGTTGGGGCCTAGTGTTAAGTGGAAAAAGATTGAAAAGTTTATTTTTAAAAATAAATTTCAATTTAAGCTTTCCAGTTTTAAGTTTATAATAAAAAACTTAAAAAATGTTTTTACATATTGATTTTTTTGCATTGTAAATAATATGGAATACTTTTAGACACAGTGGCTAGTTCTATAATGTTGGAGCATATAAGCATAGCTGCAATGTCTATAGGCCCTAATGTTAAGCATACATGGTAACTACTGTTGCTATAAATTATGGCAATAAATGTGTAGGTATTGTAGACATGGCTGCTGTCTCTAGTATAAGATGCATTTTTTATTGTATGGACACAGTCACTGATTTGCTATGTCTATAAGTTCTAATATAGATATAGTAGCCTAGCCATGTCTATAAGTATAGACTTAAGCACTATTAGAAACATGATGGCCATGTCTATAATCCAAAAACTTATAGAAATGGTGGTTGTGTCTCTAAGTGTGGTATAAATAATACTATATAGACAAGAAAGAAAGTTAAATAATCAACTGAATTATTAGCCAAAAAGGGTCCTTTATGGTTACACAATTCAAAAAAGGTTATTTATTTTTGAATTGTTGAAAGTGAAAAAAGGTCAATTATTATTGTAACACTAGCCTAGATTTGAGAATATAGACATGCATTTAATTTTTTTGGTATATTTATAATACCAAATTGTTACAAATTATAAGTTTTTGTTTAGGCATGCACCTAGCATGATCCAGCCTATAGAATAATAGTGTATATAAATATATTGTATTGGTAAATATATTGTCTCTAGACAAGTAATTCCCATATATTAAAAGTAAGTTTATAGATATTTTTATTTATAAATGATTGATTTTTAAAAAAGTAAATGATAAGATAAAGATATCAAACTACTTTGAATTTAAGACAGTCTAAATCTACCTAGCAAACTTAATATAAATAATAAAATATAAGAGTAAGTAAATGGGTTGTCTCTATAAAGGTTTTTGATAGTGCTAATTTCAAATTGAAACTTCATTTTTATATAGGCCCTTAGCTTTAACCCAAGTCCTAATTATATTTAGTTTAAAGCCAACCACTAGGGTATAAGAAATAAAATAGGAGGTTAAGTTACTTAATGTAAGGACCTAAGGAGATTTTTTAATGGGATTGATTCTATTCTGAAAAATATTTAAACGTGATTCTAAGGAATATTTAGGGGAAATTCTAAGGAATGTTTAAGGGTGTTGGGTGATTTTGAGGGATATTTAAAAGCAATTCTAAGGAAAACAAAAGATGATTCTTGGGGTTTATGTAGTGACTAAAAATGGTTTATTTAAAAAAAGAAGCAGGAAATAAAATATATATTCAAATGATCACTAAATAGTTAATAATTTTTTAGTAACTTAAAAATTCCTTATTGGCAAATGTGACAAAAACCAAACCATGTAGTATAAAAATTAAAGTTGATATGATTTTGAAAATAAGGTTAGTAATTTGTTTACTATGCTATTAATGTTCTTTACTATGCTTTATAGTTTATCTAGGCTATGTAGAGTTATTGCTGGCATCATTTAGCTATTTAGATATTTAGCAATTTTAGGATTATTTTCATATTTTTAACCATTATATAAACAATTATATAAATAGCACTGCAAAACAAAGTCAACAAAACTGCTAAATTACTGGCATAGCTTTAATAGAACCCCATAGGTACATGTTGCAAGTTGAATGCAAAATAGACTAAAATATAAGTTATCATGTTGTCTGAATGTCTTTCAGAGCATTTTAAACATGTATAACAACAAACTACTGATTACTATCTCACAATGCAATATTTTTATAATGCCAAGTAGCATTTCTCTTGCCTTAAAGATTATAAAAAGTGGCTGCTGCAAAAGTTTCTACAGTGAATTTGTTTTGTTGTTCATAGTTTTAGAAAAGCAAAAAATACTAAATTAGCATATCATTCTTTTTTGTAAAATGGACCTTTTTGCAATTGCAAGTCCAAAGAGTGCAATTTTTTGGACCTCTCTTGGACTTTTATGATTAACAGTGTGCTAAGTTTGGAAGATGGTTAATAAGATGCAACCTAAAATTTACATATAATAATGCAAATTCTTCTCACAGCTGGTGGCCCATGGACAGCGGACAATTTACCGAAGACATCAGTCGCCAAATGCGCATACCAGATAGGCTGGGCCCAATGGCAGACAGGGATTATGAAGCCCTCCACACTGACACTGATGGCGGCTTCAGCCGTGCCGCACAGCAACAGCCCGCGTTTCTCGGCGCTCTCGATTTGATGAGCGTGCCGGATCGACTGCTAGCTACTTTTGAACCCGCGCCAGCCGACGATTTTAACAATACTTATCGTAGTTACTATAGCGACGCCAGGGCTGACGCGGGCGGCGGGGCTAAGCTTGCGGACCCGGCTCTGACTATTGATACACCGCCAGCCACCATCACTCTGGACAAGGTGCGGTATCCGGACTTCCCAGCCTCCGATGAGAGCAGCTTGTGAGTTCAATGCTCGCATGATTGCTAATTGACTGCCTGCTGAATTTAAACCTCTTATGGGTTTTTTTCCAAGATAAATAGAATCGCCCCACCCCCATCTCAATAATCGCCCCACACCCATCTCAATAATCGCCTCACACCCATCTCAATAATCGCCCCACACCCATCTCAAGAATGGCCCCATCCCCATCTCAAGAATGGCCCCATCCCCATCTCAAGAATGGCCCCATCCCCATCTCAAGAATGGCCCCATCCCCATCTCAAGAATGGCCCCATCCCAATCTCAAGAATCGCCCCACACCCATCTCAAGAATCGCCCCACACCCATCTCAAGAATCGCCCCACACCCATCTCAAGAATGGCCTCATCCCCATCTCAAGAATGGCCCCATCCCCTCCTCAAGAATGGCCCCATCCCCTCCTCAAGAATGGCCCCATCCCCTCCTCAAGAATGGCCCCATCCCCTCCTCAAGAATGGCCCCATCCCCATCTCAAGAAGTGCCCCATCCCCATCTCAAGAATGGCCTCATCCCTCCTCAAGAAGTGCCCCATCCCCTCCTCAAGAAGTGCCCCATCCCCTCCTCAAGAAGTGCCCCATCCCCTCCTCAAGAAGTGCCCCATCCCCTCCTCAAGAAGTTCCCCATCCCCTCCTCAAGAATGGCCCCATCCCCTCCTCAAGAATGGCCCCATCCCCTCCTCAAGAATGGCCCCATCCCCATCTCAAGAATGGCCTCATCCCTCCTCAAGAATGGCCTCATCCCTCCTCAAGAAGTGCCCCATCCCCTCCTCAAGAAGTGCCCCATCCCCTCCTCAAGAAGTGCCCCATCCCCTCCTCAAGAATGGCCCCATCCCCTCCTCAAGAAGTGCCCCATCCCCTCCTCAAGAATGGCCCCATCCCCATCTCAAGAAGTGCCCCATCCCCATCTCAAGAATGGCCTCATCCCTCCTCAAGAAGTGCCCCATCCCCTCCTCAAGAAGTGCCCCATCCCCTCCTCAAGAAGTGCCCCATCCCAATCTCAAGAATGGCCCCATCCCCTCCTCAAGAATGGCCCCATCCTAATCTCAAGAATCGCCCCACACCCATCTCAAGAATGGCCCCATCCCCATCTCAAGAATGGCCCCATCCCCTCCTCAAGAAGTGCCCCATCCCCTCCTCAAGAAGTGCCCCATCCCCTCCTCAAGAATGGCTCCATCCCCTCCTCAAGAAGTGCCCCATCCCCATCTCAAAAATCGCCCCATCCCCATTTTAATAATCAATCCATCGCCATCTAAAGAATGGCCGCAGGCAAGAAGAAGCGCCGCAGGCTGAGCAGCCGGCAGCGTCCGGCCTCGCCGCCCAGCAACAGCATCTACGAGTTGGACGATGACGCAACAGTGGCGCCGACAGCTCTGGCGGCCTCCAAGCTGGCCAAACTGCAGCGTCGCGTTGAAGCGCTGGAGTCCGAGAGCCGGAAGCGGCGTCAACTGGAGATGGCGCTGTACTCGGCTTTGGGAACTTACCTGCTGTTGAAATTGGCCAGTTGGCTAGTGGCCAGCGGTGCAAATCGATAAGCTCCATTTGATTTCGTTTCGCCCGCCGCCCACAAAGTTGCAATCGTCATCATTTTCGCGCGCTTTCTTTCGTTTCTTAGCCCGGAACTATCGAGTGCTTTTTTGCTCGGACCTTTCACGAATAATTATTAAAAATGTAGTTCTCCATTATTTTTCACTACTAACAGTAGTAGATATCAGTAGTAAATATCGATTGGTGCAAAAGATACGAGTGTGAATAACATTTTCAGTTTAGTGTGAAACCCAATAAAAGGGTCTGCCGTGCTTCCTTTGTATTGTCATTATATTTTACGGTACGTTTAAAACAAAAATGTTTACTTGTTTTTTCATTAATTTTATTCAACAGAAAGCGCCTAAAAGCTATGGCTATTTTGAGAGAACTTTCTTTTCATAAAGTACTTCAAATCGCAATGTACGATCCATTGTGCGCCCACTGCTCAACAAAACCAACAAGAGGCTTTGAATAATAAGCGTATTAGATTTTTTTAATCACATTTTGGTTGCAATGATTTCTAACACTGCCTTACTGTTGCCAGTTAACTTCTGCGGCATGGTATGCAATTTTTATCTACTCCTGGCTACTCTTATGGCCACTCACTCACCTATTCACTCATAAAGCATCATTAGGTGTCGCCCTTACTCTGAGACTCACCCTCAATCTCAGATTCACTGTCTCGCTCTGAGACCCAGCCTCTCGCTCTGAAACTCAGCGTCTTACTCTGAGGTTCTCTATCTCACTCTGAGCTTCACTGTCTCACTCTGGGATTCCCCCTCTCATTCTGAGATTCTCGATCTCACTGATATTCACTCTCACTGTGAGACTCACTCTCCCACTCTGAGATTCTCGATCTCACTGAGATTCACGCTCTCACTCTGAGACTCACCCAGTCACCCTTTGTTTTGTGATTCATTCTCTCACTGTGAGATTCACTCTCTCATTCTGAGATTCACCGTCTCGCTCTGAGATTGGCCCTCTCTAAGATTCGTCTTGTTCTAAGATTTACCCTCTCATCCTGAGATTCACCCTCTCACCCTGAGATTCACCCGCACTCTGAACCGGACTACTGCCCTCATTTGCAGCCCACACACCGTCGCGTAGCCATTAGAAGATGTTCGGCAAGAAGAAATCAGCCCCGGGAGCGAAGCCAAAGCTGGACGATAACGCCAAGGCGGCCGTCATGGCCACCGCCGGATTTGACGGCTCGGGTGGTGGAGGCAAAACTGGGGCTGGCGCCGGGGCCAGCGCATCCGGTACGCAGGCTGCGGCGGCTGGCGGTGCGCAACTGCTGAACCAGGCTCTGGAGCGGTACAGCGTGCGAATGAAGCGATTTTGTAAGGCCGGCGCTATTTTGGCCGGAATTGGCATCGTTATCCTGCTGGTTGGAGCTCTGCTGGTCCACTTTTTCAAGGGCCACCTGTCGTCTAATACGTGGAAAAGGTCTGCGATGGGTTAGAGTGGGCTGGCGGGTGAGTTAGGGTGTTAGCTGGCGGGTGAGTTAGGGTGTTAGCTGGCGGGTGGGTTAGGGTGTTAGCTGGCGGGTGGGTTAGGGTGTTAGCTGGCGGGTGGGTTAGGGTGTTAGCTGGCGGGTGGGTTAGGGTGTTAGCTGGCGGGTAGGTTAGGGTGTTAGCTGGCGGGTGGGTTAGGGTGTTAGCTGGCGGGTGGGTTAGGGTGTTAGCTGGCGGGTGGGTTAGGGTGTTAGCTGGCGGGTGGGTTAGGGTGTTAGCTGGCGGGTAGGTTAGGGTGTTAGCTGACGGGTGGGTTAGGGTGTTAGCTGGCGGGTGGGTTAGGGTGTTAGCTGGCGGGTAGGTTAGGGTGTTAGCTGACGGGTGGGTTAGGGTGTTAGCTGGTGGGTGGGTTAGGGTGTTAGCTGGTGGGTGGGTTAGGGTGTGGCGGGTGGGTTAGGGTGTGAGCTGGCTGGTGGGTTAGGGTGTTAGCTGGCGGGCGGGTTAGGGTGTTAGCTGGCGGGCGGGTTAGCAGATGGTTTAAGGTGTGGTAGTTAAAATTCACATGCACACCCCAATGTCCCTGTTTGCAGAATTCCGGGCATTTTCGGCATCGTATTCCTGCTGCTCAGCCTGCTGATGCTGGGCATTGCCATCCTGCTGCTTGTGTGCGCTTATCACCTGATGAAGAATCGGGACAGAGACGTGAGTTAATATTTAATATTGTATAGGCTTAATCGGGTTGAGTGAATGCGTGTAAATTTGCACTCACCCTACTAACAGTAGTAGCAGCAGTAGTAATTCTCTAAACTGTGCGCAAATTTCTTCAGTCGGCTTCGCCTTGCGTGAACCTACAACCGCCGCAGCCGGGCAGCCTACCGGACACCGCCTATCCCAAACAGGAGGTCCCCAAACAGAAAGGCGCCGGTGACGCTTCGGCTCCAGACGACGAATCGGCGCCGCTTCGTGCTACTGAAGAGGCGGAAGCGGAGGCGACTGCGTAGAGTCGTAGACGCAGTGCGGAGCAGACACTACCGGGTTTACTATAATAATGTTTACCAATAAAAAGCGTATATATCCGGTATATATAAATATTCATAATATACTCGTAAAATATTTTTTGTTTTCTGTTTGCCTTTTGTCTTACTGCTATTATTAATTCTATTTTTTGCGGTTTATGTCTAAAGCTGTTCATGGGGGCCAGCTAACCAAAAGTGCATCTGCACTGGAATTAATTCAGGAGTCTTCCTTTGCTAGTTCTGTCTTGGGATTTGATTAGACTTTGAAGTTAGAGTGCTGATGGTTTATAAGCCAATGGAAAATAATTTTAATAATTACCTTAAATTGCTTTGTTTGTATACTTAGCATAACTTGATTTTCATACAAATTTCTAGTTATTTTATTTAAATTTGTAACCCCTTAGTTTTTCCGTCGATATTATGTATAGTTTCAGCTATATAAAATGCAACTACTGTTCTTGGTTTTCTCGCTATTATTACCAGCTTTGTAAATTAAGGCGTCAATGAAAAATTGGTAGCCGGGAAGAGGATTGTTACATTAGGGCTTGGGTAAGAGTTTGTCGCGGGAGAGAGCGTGTACATTGAGGGTGAGGGTAGGAGCTTGTCGCGGGAGAGAGCGTGTACATTGAGGGTGAGGGTAGGAGCTTGTCGCGGGAGAGAGCGTGTGTACATAGAGGGTGCAGGAGTAGAAGCTTGTCGCGAGAGAGAGCGTGTGTACATTAAGGGTGAGGGTAGGAGCTTGTCGCGGGAGAGAGCGTGTGTACATTGAGGGTGAGGGTAGGAGCTTGTCGCGGGAGAGAGCGTGTGTACATAGAGGGTGGGAGTAGAAGCTTGTCGCGAGAGAGAGCGTGTGTACATTGAGGGTGAGGGTAGGAGCTTGTCGCGGGAGAGAGCGTGTGTACATAGAGGGTGGGAGTAGAAGCTTGTCGCGAGAGAGAGCGTGTGTACATTGAGGGTGAGGGTAGGAGCTTGTCGCGGGAGAGAGCGTGTACATTGAGGGTGAGGGTAGGAGCTTGTCGCGGGAGAGAGTGTGTGTACATAGAGGGTGGGAGTAGAAGCTTGTCGCGAGAGAGAGCGTGTGTACATTGAGGGTGAGGGTAGGAGCTTGTCGCGGGAGAGAGCGTCTGTACATAGAGGGTGGGAGTAGAAGCTTGTCGCGAGAGAGAGCGTGTGTACATTGAGGGTGAGGGTAGGAGCTTGTCGCGGGAGAGAGCGTGTGTACATTGAGGGTGAGGGTAGGAGCTTGTCGCGGGAGAGAGCGTGTACATTGAGGGTGAGGGTAGGAGCTTGTCGCGGGAGAGAGCGTGTGTACATTGAGGGTGAGGGTAGGAGCTTGTCGCGGGAGAGAGCGTGTACATTGAGGGTGAGGGTAGGAGCTTGTCGCGGGAGAGAGCGTGTGTACATAGAGGGTGGGAGTAGAAGCTTGTCGCGAGAGAGAGCGTGTGTACATTGAGGGTGAGGGTAGGAGCTTGTCGCGAGAGAGAGAGCGTGTGTAAATCGAAGTGGGGTAGGAGCTTGTTGCGGGAGAGAGCGTGTGTACATTGAGAGTTGGGTAAGAGTTTGTCGCTAGAGAGTGTGTAATCGTTACGTTGAAAATATTGAAATATTGAAAATATTGAAAAATCGTTACGTTGAAAATTTTTTGTTATCAACAGTATTTTCCTATCAGGTCATCTTTTGTAAAACTACCATTGCAATCCCATTTGTACGCACAATACATGGCTATTTAGCTCTATAATTTTTTAATGCAATTTTTGAAATTTTCCTTTATATTTCTAAGCCTTTGTTCGCTAATGTTTTGTTCTTCTAACTTAAAAATCTGCATGGCCTTAAGCTACCCATTTTATATATCTAAATATACATTTCTCAAACGCTGTCTAGTCAGCCAGTCAGATATTTTTAGCAATCTCGCTTTGTCGGCTTTCTTCGCTTGTGCGACCGTGCCGACTGTAACTAAAATTTTTTTAGAACTTTTTTTAATGCCGATAATAAATATTTAACTTTTAAACCTGGCGAATTCAACGCCTCGTATATAAAAGCACCTTTTTAAAGCGTGTATCCAATCAGCTTCAGCTTTTTAAGCTTCAACATGGTTTCTTTATCTTGACAACATCGGGGACTGCGAGCCGAGGGGAGATATAAATATGAAAAGCTTCAAGTGCAATTCATTCTATCAAGTGTCATTGCGGGGCTCCACTTGAAATATTGTAAATGCTGTGCTTATATAACTAATCTAAAGGATACAAACAAGAGAACTTGCTTTATTTTATATCATTTAACCTGATTGTACTTGTACTATTAGTATTATTAATATAAATAAACTACATGTAATTCAGTAAGAAAACGGATTTATTCAGCGTTTCAATGAACAGTAGATTTTTTTGCTGCGCCTTACAAGAGCAACACTGGCACACGAAATTCCAGAACACGGGATAACTTTTTGTTCCTCACCTTCTCAAACTTAAATCAAGTTTCCAACCCTCCGGACCGTCGAGATATTCAGAGATTCTGCCGGTCGGATTTTTTCCATAAGCGCCAGTGTATTCAGTACAACCCCTGTGCGCCAACCAGCACTGCACCTCAGTGCAGCCTTGCCAAGCCTCCAAATTACATCAGCACGTCGACCACATGTGTCTGCAACAGCTCTGACTTCGTTGGTCACTGGCTTTTACCCAGACAGAGCTTCTGGACCTTTAAAAGGTGGCACCAGGTGACTATGGACACGCTGTTGCAAATTTGCAAAATCGAGTTTCGCTGATCAAGCCTCGACAGTGGGCAAATCACAACTGCTGGACATCCTCAGCTAGTCTCTCCCGCATTCAATCATCACCCCCATGCCGCCGGCACCTTCAAGTGAAGACGCCAGGCGACTATGGACACGGTGTTGAGAATTTCTATGTCGCTGACCAAGCACCAATAATGGGCAAGCTTTAAATGATGACGTTCTTGATGAGGTAATTAGTTAATTAAACGGAGTTTTCGCGAAGAGAAAAAACTCGAATTCACAGTGTGGGACTGAAGAACAAGTAATAAAAAGTTACTAAAATGACTATAAGTTACAAATATCATCTCTTGGGTGTCCGTAGTTATGGTTTCGTCTGTTAAAGGTGTCGACGACGGCTGAATGACGAGCGAATGCTTGAGAAACTAGTTCCAGATAGTTAAGGATACCTAGCAGTTCAGGTTTGCCCAATAATAGAAGCTTGATAACATAAATCTGACGTAGTTGCTAGAGAAATTTGCAACAGTGTGCCATAGTCACCTGGCACCACCACCTGTTGAAGGTCCAGAAGCTCCGCCTGGGTAAAAGCCAGTGACCAACGAAGTCAGCTGATGCGAACGCGCATGTGGTCGACGTTCTAATTAAATTTGGAAGTTTGGCAAGGCTGCACTGAGGTGCAGTGCTGGTTGGCGCACAGGGATGTACTGAATACACGGGCGCTTATGGGAAAATCCGACCTTCTGGCAGAATCGTCGAATATCTCGACGGTCCGGAGGGCTGGCAACCTGATTCTTGTTTGAGAAGGCGCGCAACAAAAAAGTTAGCCAGTGTTCTTGAATTTTGTGTGCCTGTTTTGCTCCGTTTCGCCGCAGCAAAAAATTGTTAGGGGGGGGGGGGATTCCCCCTCCGCCCTTGGTAGTTCGACGGGCGGAATAATGGCTTGGTATTCCTATTTTTAATAAGAAAAGCGATCAGCTCAGTTCAATTTTTTCTTACATTGATCCTGCAATTAACTAAATGCTGTTGGTGCGGCTTTGGTACCGTGCCGTTTGGCGGTTAAGCCCACCCCTACTTCCTACCCTGCTGTCGCTGAACCGCTACTGTGTTGGGGTGGGTGCGGTTTATCGATTATCTGGCCGGCCCTCAGCCCCACCCCACTCCTAGGCCTTCTTCCTGCCCTGCTGTGTTGGGGTGGGTGCGGTTTATCGATTATCTGGCCGGCCCTCAGCCCCACCCCACTCCTAGGCCTTCTTCCTGCCCTGCTGTGTTGGGGTGGGTGCGGTTTATCGATTATCTGGCCGGCCCTCAGCCCCACCCCACTCCTAGGCCTTCTTCCTGCCCTGCTGTGTTGGGGTGCGGTTTATCGATTATCTGGCCGGCCCTCAGCCCCACCCCACTCCTAGGCCTTCTTCCTTGCCCTGCTGTGTTGGGGTGGGTGCGGTTTATCGATTATCTGGCTGGCCCTCAGCCCCACCCCACTCCTAGGCCTCCTTCCTGCCCTGCTGTGTTGGGGTGGGTGCGGTTTATCGATTATCTGGCCGGCCCTCAGCCCCACCCCACTCCTAGGCCTTCTTCCTGCCCTGCTGTGTTGGGGTGGGTGCGGTTTATCGATTATCTGGCCGGCCCTCAGCCCCACCCCACTCCTAGGCCTCCTTCCTACCCTGCTGTGTTGGGGTGGGTGCGGTTTATCGATTATCTGGCCGGCCCTCAGCCCCACCCCACTCCTAGGCCTCCTTCCTACCCTGCTGTGTCACTGAACCGCTGCTGTGTTGGGGTGGGTGCGGTTTATCGATTATCTGGCCGGCCCTCAGCCCCACCCCACTCCTAGGCCTCCTTCCTACCCTGCTGTGTCACTGAACCGCTGCTGTGTTGGGGTGGGTGCGGTTTATCGATTATTCTCAGCTTTACCTTATCGCTATTGATTTGAAAATAAAATCAGACAAAAGCCACGATCAGTTTGCAAGTATAATCCAATCAATAATATAAAATGCATTACAAAGAAGGCGCAGACGCAAACTTAATCCAATCCGTTTTATTATTTTTAGTTTCGCACAAAGTTGAAAGGATGGCAGCGTACATAGCATGATTTGCCGCAGATAGTGAGAGATTTAAAACATTTTAGGCTGACGGCACCTTGGCGTACTGGAAGTCCGATCCTGTCATGTAGTCGGCAATGTCTAGTGCTACAACGCAGCTCTCGCGAACCAGAATCTCCGGGTCAGTCAGGTATTGCCGGAGCAGTTCGACGCAGCGCGGCGTGCCAATGGCGCCGAGAGCTTCAGCTGCCTCGTGACGTACCATGCCGTGCTCTGATTGGTCAGTGAGGCGGCCAATCAGGGCCTCCATAGAGCTGGGATGGCCAAGCTGGCCCAGTACGAAGGCGACCTCGTGTCGTAGCAGAGCGCTCTCCGGGCAGGTCAGGGCGGCGCTAAGGCCGGCCACCGCCTCTTCGGCTGACTGGCCGTCTGGCGGCCCAGCGAGAGCAACGTTGCGCAGGCCGAACATCGCACAGTAGCGATCGTACAGGGGCGCGGATGGGTCCGACTGCAGCGGCGGAGTGGGATGGAACTGATATAAGATGGATCTGGTGTAGGGTTGTGGATGGCTAAAGTGTTAAGGGATCAGGCTTGGGATGAGTTGGCTGTGGGATGGATCAGGTGTGGCATGGACCAGGTGTGGAATGAATCAGGTGTGGCATGAATCAGGTGTGGCATAAATAAGGTGTGGCATGAATCAGGTGTGGGATGGATCAGGTGTGGGAATGGACCAGGTGTGGCATGAATCAGGTGTGGCATGAATCAGGTGTGGGATGGATCAGGTGTGGGATGGATCAGGTGTGGGAATGGACCAGGTGTGGCATGAACCAGGTGTGGCATAAATAAGGTGTGGCATGAATCAGGTGTGGGATGGATCAGGTGTGGGAATGGACCAGGTGTGGCATGAATCAGGTGTGGCATGAATCAGGTGTGGGATGGATCAGGTGTGGGAATGGACCAGGTGTGGCATGAACCAGGTGTGGCATGAATCAGGTGTGGGATGGATCAGGTGTGGGATGGATCAGGTGTGGGATGGATCAGGTGTGGGAATGGACCAGGTGTGGCATGAACCAGGTGTGGCATAAATAAGGTGTGGCATGAATCAGGTGTGGGAATGGACCAGGTGTGGCATGAATCAGGTGTGGGATGGATCAGGTGTGGGAATGGACCAGGTGTGGCATGAATCAGGTGTGGCATGAATCAGGTGTGGGATGGATCAGGTGTGGGATGGATCAGGTGTGGGATGGACCAGGTGTGGCATGAATCAGGTGTGGCATGAATCAGGTGTGGCATGAATCAGGTGTGGCATGGATCAGGTGTGGGATGGACCAGGTGTGGCATGAATCAGGTGTGGCATGAATCAGGTGTGGCATGAATCAGGTGTGGCATGGATCAGGTGTGGGAATGGACCAGGTGTGGCATGAATCAGGTGTGGCATGAATCAGGTGTGGCATGAATCAGGTGTGGGATGGATCAGGTGTAGATGAGCGGGGAATACTCCCCCAGCCAGAGGTCAGAATCCGGCGCCTACAAAGCCCAGAGCGCGAGAATTGTCACTCACCAGCCTCTGGGCCATGGCGGCCACAGACTCTGAGGCTGAGGCAGGCGGCGTGGGATCAACAGAAGCGCAGGCGGCCACGGCGGCCGACACCTCCTCGGGTCGGGCGGTTTTTAGCCAGGCAATCCGCCGGACAGCCAGTTGGCAGGTCTCGGCCAGCTCCTGCTCTGGGGAGTCGGTCAGCTTGGCCACCGCGGCCAGCGCCTCCTCGGTGCCGATTGCGCCGAGCGCCTCGGCGGCCTCGTGCCGGACAATGACTGGCTGAGCGGGGTCGGCCAGCACGCGGCGCAGGATTGCTGCAGAGGCCGGGTCGCCTTTCTGGCCGAGTACGTAGGCCATCTCGTGCTTCAACAGTGCGGACTTGTCGGTGAACAGGGCGGCGCCAATCAAGTCGACGGCGGCCGGCTCTCTGGCGTGGCGCAAGCCGAACAGGCAGCGGTACTTTTCTACTAGGGGAGTCCGCTCGCCAGCCAGCTGCTCGCCCCAGCTGCGCAGAGTGGCCTCATCCACTGGCTTGATGTCTGCAGCTGCTGCGCTCATGACGTCGCTAAGCTGCAAGAAGTATGTGACAAGCTTTTAACACTTCAAGCGTGTACCAGCTGGCATCCTGATTTTCTATCTGACATTTTGAATTTCAAACGAGATTCCGACGCTTTAGAAAGCCAGCATTAATTGGTTACTTGCCAATTCAGCCAATCGGAGACAGACACGTCATGAAATAGAGTCTAGCCTATTGACAATCTATCCAATCCACGACAGACACGTCATGAAATAGTCTAGCTAACCTAGCCAATCAGATACAGACACGTCATGAAAAAGTCTAGCTAACCTAGCCAATCAGATACAGACATGTCATGAAATAGTCTAGCTAATCTAGCCAATCCGAGACAGACACGTTATAAAATAGAGTCCAACCAAGCCAAACAGAGACAGACCCAATTTACGCTCGTATTGTAAATTATATGAAGATTAAAACAAAGCTATCACTATCACACGCCGACACATTGATGTGCAGGTTATACTAGCATGGTATCTAAATTATAGCTTAATAACCAGACTCCAGCCTTAATCCGTAACGGGGTCAACCCGTTCTAAAGGGACAACCAAGCAACCAAGAAACGCTAAGGGTCTGACACCGTAGCTCAATTGGCTTGAATCTCTCTGGGGATATTGGAAAAAAGGAAGAAAAAAGGAAGACGAGTCCCCAAAAGATAGACAGAGAGGAAAAGGGCGAGATGGCAACGGAACAGGAGGGGAGAGGAAAGAGAGAACAGGAAAAGCGCAAAAATCCAATAAATCCAAGTCTCCACGGATATCGCCAAAGAAAAAGCAGCAGATAGGCAGGCAAAGCTAGAAGCACCAGACCCAGCTCGATAATTGTCCAGCAAGTGCCCCGCCCCGTCCGATCCCAGCCAACACATCCAACTCTTGAGCTTGGAGGAGGGGGCGGGGTCGAGTCGAGGGGCGACCCAAGCCGAAGAAATCGTAGGTTTTCGGGTGGCAACGGCAATGGGACTGTCGAAGAAGTACTTTGGGAAGACTTGAAGGAGGGAGAGAGAGTAGGGACGGGAGGGAGGTGGGTGGGGTTCCCCCTCCCCTCCCCGATCTTGATTAATGCAGCCCGATGGTTCTCAGAAATCCACGACTCCTCTTACTTATTGCCTGGAAACTTGCAGCCAGGCCCAACTGGTTCGCGTCCTTGGACCCGCCTAACCCTATACTTAAAGATATATTTAGGGCTGGCTGGCATGCATTGAATGACTCTTCGGTGGCGGCTGACGTGTAGATAGCCGCACTCGATGGAAGCCCAGCTATAGAGGGGATCGGAGAGAGCTGCGACAGGAGAAACTGAGTGCACCTCTCTGCACATTAGTGCACTTCTCTCTGTCTACCCTCCCCCTGTCTGGCTGGCTCACTGTGTGTGCGAATCCTTATCCCAGTCACCCCCATGGCTCCCATCCCTGTACTGGAGGTCCCGGCACAACTGACACATACAGCGCACGCTGCATGCCCCAATAGCTGCTGAATTCAACTGGGAAATGGGATGTCTATTTATAACTCAGGAGCAAAGAGGACGAGGGGGGGGGGGCAATTGACCCGGCTGGAGAGAGATGAAAGACGCAAAAGTTGGCCCCCTTTTTTAAGTGTGAATCCCAATACGAAGAAGCCGAAATTGGATGACTGGAAATAATTGGCTGTGTTAGATTTCCGCTGGGAATAAGAGCATTTAAGCGAGGTAAAAGGGGAGATTCTATTCGAATGTAGGACATTATAACTTTAGACTGGCACCCATACAGAGTAAAATAGCGTTCGTTTGTACGATTGATTGTCTCCCCGCTGCATCTGTTGGCAGAGTGCACTGAGACAAAAGGTCTAATATAAACAGCATGGATATCTGCTTGGATTAACTCCCACCACTAGCCTCTTTCTAACTACCTGCAGCAATACAACCAACAAATGAATGCACAGATAAGAAGCTAGAGAGCCTTGGCTTAGCAGCGGGAAGCCAAATAATAGCAGCACAGAGAATGCGGGATGCCGCCCGGTGGGGAGCCGCGGCAAGACAGTGGGGACAAGGGGAGAGCGAACCAGCATAAGAGGGATAAGAGGAAGCGGTATACGGGGGGGGGGGTTAGCGGGCGCAAAAGTACTGTTGAGAGGAATAAAATTTGGCGCAGAGCTGGATGGAAATATGGAGGATAAATAAGGATGCATAGAGACTGGCAGACAGACAGGCAGTTGCAGAAATGATAGGGAGCGCGGTGCTTGCATACAGAAGAATGGAATTTTCATATATGCACTGCGCTGCCTCGTTGGACAAACAATCATTAAGTGCCAGACAAAAGGAGAGAGAGGGGGGACAGAGCATAGGAAGCTGGGGGGGAAACAGAGCCCCAGCGAGATAATCCGGCCGATTCAGTAGGAAAGAGGAAATCGGGAAATGCTGATAACGATGAGCACTATAGCGCCCGCAATACACAGGCTCGCATGACATGAAAAATCTGGCAAGCAGCGTCTCAGTTCACACAAGCGCAGCGAGCCTGAGAAAGGGCAGCTGGAGCTTTGATGAAAGAAGATGGAATGGTCCAAGTGAGAGAAGCTGGGAGAAGCAGCCAAGCGAAACGACCGGAGAGCCGGAGATGGAGGAAATGGCGATGCGAGGAGGCCGGCGAAGAACCGGGCTACATATACCGCATGTCTAGCAGGCACACGGATGGAAATTCGATGGGATAATCGCAGGGCCAGCTCGAGCCTGCCAGCTGTCACGCACAGCCAGGCGTGTAGGTAGCAATACTGAGTAGCAAGAGAAGCAATCATTCCCCCGAAACCGCGCTATCACTGGACCTGCTCTCATTGAACCCCGAAAAAATTGCTTAGAAATAAAGATATGCCTAAGCTTGATCCATGCAAATCAATATCCAGCATCGAATCTGGAGGTCAGGAGCCCCACAGCTTCATATCCAGCATCGAATCTGGGAGTCAGGAGCCCCACAGCTTCATATCCAGCATCGAATCTGGAGGTCAGGAGCCCCACAGCTTCATATCCAGCATCGAATCTGGGAGTCAGGAGCCCCACAGCTTCATATCCAGCATCGAATCTGGCGTCAGGAACCTCACAGCTTCATACCCAGCATCGAAATCTTGCACTAAAACGGGAGTAAGCAACGCATGAGGTCAATAAGCAGCCTCGAATCGGGGTCATATTTAATTTAACCGAAGAGTGTCACGCGAATTGTCGAAATTTTAGCTACGGAAATTGAAAAAATACACGAATCCATAGGGAAATTTTACTTTGCACGGCAGTCCCAGAGGAGAAGCAGGATCCCAACCCAAGCATTGCGATCCCAGTGGTAAAAAAGTAACATTCGATTAGGTTTCGCTACTAAAGCCGTTACTAAGGCGTAACAGATTGCTCCATTGCATCGCTAGTATAGTTTCTGCCCTCGCGTCTTCATCGAGAACAGGGAATCTATAATGTATTTTGTGGTTTAAAAATAGCAGCCAATGTAAGTTTACTGCAAATACGACCTCGTATTCTGCAAGAGTTTCCATTTTTTGCAAAAAAAATTCTTTTACTCTGCTCAGAATAAATTTTGCTGGCTTCTGCTTCCGCATGGATGCACCAACTGATTATGAATCCTAGTAAGTTAATATTTCCATCCAACCCTAGTATATTTATCGATTCCTCTGTTGGCTTCCAAAACACATACGGACAAAGTCGAGAGGAGGGAGATCGAATTTTCTTTAGAAGCGCCATCATAAACAAAAAATACGACACGCACAGCCAACAAAAGGACATACTCATACCTCAACCGTTGTATAAATGTCATCCGGCCTTGCTTTCAATTAAAAAAATTATTTTATCACACTTGAAAAACGGAGAGTGCCTCTTCTCTTTTCTATGGACTGCTCTGTAAGACACTTTAGCTGAGAGGCCAGATAGGTTAAACACAGCGGCGGAGAAAAGAAACTCCCGAGGGTAGAGAGTGAGTAGAGCATGAGAGCAAGAGACGAAATGAGCGAAAGCGGAAAGGTGGCCCAATAAAGGAAAGCTGTAAAAAATGAGCCGACCAGCCTGAAACTGATGGAAGCATAAATCAAGCCGCACAGTGAGCACAGGGGCGCCGTGGATATTCTGAGGCTGCGCTGGAGATGGGAGCTCAGGATGAGAAAGCGGCTAGCTAAAAAGAGGCTGAGGAAATGTGAGCCGGGTCAGGGGGGGGGGGGTGAGTTTGGATCCCAGTGCTCTTTCTCCAATTTTTCTGTGGGCGCAACTTGACCAAATGCACTCGCACACACACACACAAGCACACTGCTCATGGACTGCACACTGAGCACTCAGATTCAACGAACCACACCTACATTTGCCAGTCTAAATCGGTTCTGCACCCCACAATGCAGCCCTTAGACTCATCCGACCAACCTCCCTGCTTTGAGTCTCCTTCCACACAGACTGGGCTGAGGACCCACGACACCGGCTCAAATTCGCGAAATAACATTAAGGAGTCGCTGGCCCATCCGCTTTCTGGACAGGCTCTCGCCACCTCCCTCGCCCTGGCTTTGCTTTCTCCCTTTCCACACTTCACTCAGTGCGACCAAGAAGTATAAAGAACGAAGGGGCGGAGGCGGAGACGAGAGAGACGTATAGAGAAAAGAGCAGGGCAGAGGACTACAAACTGCATCAGGCAGGGATTGCGAGGGCTCGGAGGACTCTTTGGGGGTTGCGGGCACAGCAGGGGGTTGGGGAGGTCGACACTGGCCGAATGCAAATTCCATCATCGGAATCAGAAATCCGTTTCTCTCCCATATAGCCATTTGGACTCTCGCACACTAGCTATAACGCCTCAGCTTTAGGGGTTAAGGCAAGAGAGGGCACTCTTTTATCGTTATTTCCAAACCATCAATGAGAATTCGAGTTCGAGGACTAAAAATTAAGGGGAGACTGGAAGAGGAAAGACTACTGGGGAGATAATGCTTTGGTGAGACATTTTTGCAAGCTCGAAATTTGGAAGTTCAGAGCTCACAAGTTAGAACTCTCATTAAGTTGAAATTACGCAAAAAATGGTGAACTTTTTAGCTCGTGAAGGATTCTATAGATGAAATCAAATTTCGAGCTAGTAGAGGAGTGTATCTATCAATGATGCCCTTGAGTTAGTGGAGGAGTTCATCTTCCAATGATGCCTTTTAGTTCGTGGAGGAGTTCATCTTCCAATGATGCCTTTTAGTTCGTGGAGGAGTTCATCCTCCAATGATGCCTTTTAGTTCGTGGAGGAGTTCATCTTCCAATGATGCCTTTTAGTTCGTGGAGGAGTTCATCTATCAATAATGCCTTTGAGCTAGTGGAGGAGTTCATCTACCAATGATGCCTTTTAGTTCGTGGAGGAGTTCATCTTCCAATGATGCCTTTTAGTTCGTGGAGGAGTTCATCTTCCAATGATGCCTTTTAGTTCGTGGAGGAGTTCATCTTCCAATGATGCCTTTTAGTTCGTGGAGGAGTTCATCTATCAATAATGCCTTTGAGCTAGTGGAGGAGTTCATCTACCAATGATGCCTTTGAGCTCGTGGAAGATTTCGTGGTGGAGACCGCAAGTTGTTACATTACTTGTTTATTATCGCACTCCATCTCCATGGACATAAAAAAATACATGCCTAAAATCACAAATTCAATGCCTGTAGTTACAGTTATGGGGTCAGATCGACTAAATCCCATATTATTTACTATCGCAATCTTAGAGTGCTATTAAGACATAACATCACTAAAAGGATAGAGAAAAGATAAAAAACGATACGTACAAAAGATTGAAGAACTGATAGCATGAACCGAAGCATCGAATAAAGATAGCTCCTATCGCGTGCAGAAGTAGCTTGAATCAGTGGTCGTGGCGGGTCTCCTTCTAAATTTTCGCGCCACCCAAATTTTTTCGCGCCATAGGTATCTATATATACACATACATGTGCAACCTCCAAAATTCGGTCAGCCGTGCGACTTAGTTTTAACAAAAATGCGACGTAGTTTTTGGCCAAAAATGCGACTTACATATAAAAAAACCCGAAAGCAAAATTAACGCAACTTTGGGTAAACGGCAGGAGTAACTATGACTGTTTTATTAAGCTAAAATGCCTCGTCAGCTACTTAGTACTACTCTTCAGGTTATTTTTTGGGTGGGAATTTTTGCGACTTCCTTGATTGGCCGCCAAATCGGTCGGCCGGATCGGCCGACTCGGCCGACTGTTGCGCATGTATATAATATACAGCTAAGAATACCCAACAAATTCAGACATGCACATGTGAATATGAAGGTAAAAATAGTTATGGAGGTGCAGAACATCATGAAATTTAATTATTCAAATGGGTGCCTGGAGTTTAAAGCTTCTTAATGAAAAAATAGCGCAAAAATGGGGGAATATTTTTCATATTTTCGCGCCATTAGCCATCCGCATTTTTCGCGCCATGGTCACAGAATTCGCGTATTCGCGCCATTTTCGCGCAGGCGCGAATTCGCGCCACCGCCACGACCACTGGCTTGAATCAAATGTTTCGTTGCACTTATGCCACAGAAAGCAGTCAGTAGAGTCTAAGAATCGCAGCTACTATACTCATGGATAATAGATGAAGGCCAAAGCGAACTCCGAGTTAGAAGCTTGACATGATTGAGCCGATACGGAGCATGCAGGGTTTGATTAGATATCGAAGGAGCCTATTAAAGACAAAGCAGTATATAGGCTCCAATGCATAGGTAATAAAATCATCATAACATTGAATCCATAATTTATTAAGAGCTACAATAGTACTGGATCTACACTATGAAGAAAAATATAGCATATGATACACTATAATTGAAAACGGCTATTGAAAACGGTCATACTCGTAAATATAATACAAGGGTTTTAAACTGCCACAACGACCTTTTAATTGAAATTTAAGTCCTTTGTACGCTGTATCTGGAAGATTGGCTAAAACCTTACACCCAAGATTTCATGAGCAAAACTCTAGATTAATGTTGTGCAGCCTTGGAATCGAAGCAGCTCATGCCTTGACCGATCAGATGATGATACAAACGGATTAACAGTAGACATAACAAGCCATTTTCCGCCCGTGGAACTAGCAAGGCAGTCCCCCTAACATTTTTGGAGACGCGATGAATAGGTGAATGAACGGAAAGTCGTCTTGGTTTATTAACGACCCCTTAGTAGCAAACTGAAATGCTAAGAAACGGACACAAGCAAGTTTCTGTTGTGTATGAGAGAGAAACTTTTCTTGCTCAAGTTCCGGATCGCAATTAGGGCCCTTCAGGTCAGTGGGCTGCACGGGGACGAGAGAGTGGAGCTGGCTCTCTCGCCTGCCTTCGATACTTAGGGGACACTCGATCCCAGATTAGCGTCGAGAACCCCCCCCCCGATACACTGTCCGCATAGCTAGCTCAGAATATAGTCTGACTGGCTGAGTGGCCGAGTGACTCCGGCCCTGTGCAGTCCCTGTCCAGCCCCATGCCTCTTAAGCTCTCCATTCATGATCGAACAAAATTCTGCCGTAATCCGATAGGAGGTCCCAACCCGGAACCGAAGTCCCGTATATACTTTTTCTCCCCCCTCATAGTCTAAATACCACGTCAAACCCGAGTCCCCAAGGTGACACTTTTTTAAAGCTCGGATCTCTTCTCTGCTGCATTCTGCTTGGAGATGATGAGGCCCTAAACTAATCCGGCTAAGGTACGGGATTTGAGGCAAGTGACGAGCAACTTTAATGAAACTTGACTACGATGCAGACTTAACTAACGACTATGGCTAGAAATTCGCGTAAAAAAGTGAAATAAAGCACAAAAAGTCCATGATTAAATGGCCAAAAGATATATATTTTCCTGACTCAAAGAGGTTGCTGAGCAAAATGAAGAACAAAAACAGAAAACGAAAAAACACAGCAGCAAAAATGCAAAAGAATTATTTTTTAAAATAACTATTTTTTAGAAAAAGCAACGGGAAAAACTTGTTTGCAATAAAATGCAGAACGATACATAACGGTAACAACTATTGTGTGGATTTGAAACAAAAAACAACAAGCAAAACACACCAACTTTGATTAGTTTTTGATTACCTACTTATTTTTAGTAATCTTGTCCATACTCAGTCGCTCTCTTCGCTATCATCAGCATCGTGCGACAGACGAAAGGCCAGCCGAGTGCAGCGCCGACAATTGGCCGCCGCATTCAAAGCCGGATCCAGCGCGTCCGGGCTCATCCAGGCGGCTAATTCCAGTAGCACGTCCAACGCGTTGGTGTTCAAATCCGTCAGCTGGCGTTCCAAAGCCTCCAGCTGGATGGCCAGGTTAGCCAGCTCCTCGCTAGCCTGACCATAGTAATCGCGCGGATCAGCGTTGGCGAAGGCGTCCAGCTGAGTCAGCTGCTTCCGCAGAGCAGCAGCCGCCGCCACCGCCGCCTGCCCGCCGGAAGCGGCGGTGGCTTCTTCGCATAGCGACAGCCAAGCCGACGGCAAAGCCGAATTAGCGGCCGGCGTTGCAGTCGATTCCGAAGCGACCGCAGGCGCCCGATTCGGTATCACCTCGATCAGGCGGTGGCCCGCACTGCCGCCGGCTGTTGAAGCCGACGCAGGCCCGGCCGCCAGAGTTGACTGGCGCGATGTCGCCGCCGACGAGGCCTGCGACGACTCCGAAGAATCTGATGAAGATTCAGACGGCGACGGCGATTGCGATACCCTGACTGTGGAAGATGGCGCCGTTGACAGATTCGCCGTCGCGGCGCCCCGACGAGACACAGCGAAAGGCGACGCCATCAACTGCGGCGATGCGGCAGCGGCAGCGGTCGAGGTCGACGAACTTGGCCTAGTTGTAGTCGACGAATTGTCGCGGACGACGCGGGTTCGAGCAATTAGATCATCGATTCTTCGCTTGAAATCGGCCGCTTTGGGAGCTTGTGGTTGCTGCGGCTGCTGCTGTTGTTGCTGCCTCCAGTCCATTGCGGCTTCGTTCGTTTTTTGGCATGCAAAATAATAGTATAATCATAATGAAGCATTGGAAGACGAATAGGAAGTGACGGCATGGTAGGACGATAGGACGATTTCTACAAGCAGATTCTAAGCACTAAAAAGCTACTAGACACGGTGGGAGCTCTGACTAAAGACTAAAGTGTGCTGCAAAATGCTGTGAATCTGCTATACACTGACACAGTAGGCCAAGCGATTCTTCAAGGGGTGCGGCAAGAAGCTTTTAGAAATTTAGAAAGGATTGGCGGGATGAGTGCTGAAAAATGGGGGACGGCAAAAACGCCGACCTTGACAAGAAAATTCCGAAAGCACGCAGATGCGTCTTGCTTCTAGGAGGAAAAGACATTTTATGCGACGCATTTATTTCAAAAAATAGGTAGATTCAAGCGGAGAAATTCTGCAATTAAGTGACATTTTTCAAGACGAGGAGCTACGCCTCAGTCACAGTGGGGATACTTCTTCCTTGGGGTTAGTTAGCAAAGTCAAAAGCAAAACATGCTTGGCAAAGTTCACTTTCAAGGTTGCAAGGAGAGGAGAGGGCTGAAAATTTATGTATTTCTTGCATCGACACAGTAGGCCGAGAATTTCCCCGGAATAACGAAACCCAACTTGAGTTGAGAGCCCTTGAGGCGCCCACTTTAGTCCGGCACTCGGCTGCGAGGATGGCGAGCAAATTAAAAAGTGCGAATGCAATTCGAAGCTTGTACAGCTGAATCTGGGAGCCCTGCCCGGCATGCAAGACTCAACGTCTAATTGGAGAGGCTTCTCGAGTCGACTTGATTTTGCTGCATTGCAACAGTGTAGCTATCATGCTTTGCGAGACGTAGATTATCCACTCAGCCTGCCCCAATGGCACTTCTTAAACCTCTAATTCCTAGGCATTCGACAGTCAGGCACATGTCTATTACTATAAAATCTGGCACGGAAGGGTTGGAAACACGACAGCGAGTCAAGTGGAGTAGCATGTAGCACGAGGTTTTCATGTGGTCTTCCTATATACCATCACTAATCTCCACCTAAGTACTTGGGGATGGACTGAGAGACCGAGAGGATGAGGGTAGCATTGGCAAGATAGGAATACAGCTGCAGCAACAACTGGACACGTCATGGGACGCGACATGACCGGGCGGGGGAGATCTGTTTAGGCGGACAAAACTCTGCATGGCCAGGGAATTCAACTGGTGGCAAATAGAAAGCAAAACGGGTGACCACTCTGCGCGCCCACGCTTGCTAGCCTAGGGAGACGGGACGAAAGGATTGGAAAATATTTGAGGGAGGGGGCTGTGGCGCAAGCTGTCCCAGATAATGGGTCAGATATAGCATCGTCAATATATGCATAGGAACTTTGGGCGGGAACAAAAATGGAAGAAACCAATAGTGCACAGACATATTTAGTTAGGGGATCCATCCGGGTAGGGGCTTGGCAAATGAGGGACAGACAAGCCAGTCAGTCCAACTAAGAGGGGGGGAGACCAGAGGACCAAAAAACTGTTTGGAGGGAAGCAGTGAAGCTTCCTCCTATCCACACCGTCCGGATTGTTGGGAACCGTGGAGGCAGCGTGGAGAGGAGAGACAAATCAGCATTCAAGGCCGGAGCGGACAGCCTATCAATCGGCAGCGGAGGGATAGGGTGAGGACGAAAGAGCCCGATCAGCTTTCATGGGCTCACCTTTCCCCCTATAGCCCGAGACCCAACTCCTCCCACCAGCTACTTCGCCATCGTCGAGCATCTCTCAAACTGCAAGCGACTGCGCTTAAGAAACGTCAGCCAACAGTGCGGTATTCATACAATTGGAAAGAGAATAAAAGCAATAACCCTCCACCCCCCTTTGTATTTAATTTCATCCTTGGAACTGAAAAGGAAGGCAGTGGCTAATCGTGCAACAAGGAGACGACAAGTATAAAGCAGTCACAAAATATCATCCAAGTTTCAAGCACGAATCAGGTACGAAGCAGTAGTCATTGCAGCTCACCGTAGAGTCTGCATTGAAAATTTACATATCTCCTCTACATATATCTCTCCGTAGGCTGCGCATGCTGATCGATTTGCCCTTGGTTTCCATCCTGTTGCACTGCGCTTCCTCTCTCGTTATTTGAGCCTGCGAGAAGCTGATTCCTCCCGCCATCATAAACATTCGACTCCATCTCTGCACTGAATTCATCGATCTCGCGACCGAGTGCACACGAAGTTTTAACGATTGCACTAAGGGTCAACCACAAACTTACCCTCCTGCATTTATAGACTGCGGAGCTAACGTCGCCCGCTAAGAGCAAGAGCAACAGAGGTCGCCACTTAGCCCCTGTCCACCGACGGGAAAATCAGCAGCTCAGTAGATCGACCAACAGCGGCATCTGAGAAAACTATGCCAAATATTTTCGTGAAAGCCACAAGCGCAAAATAATCACCAAAAGTGGACACGAAATCGCGATGAAAAATTGTTTGATGCACGGACGGCTTGAAAAACTCGCTCAATCCATCTGCTGCCTTGTGTCATGAGATCAGCCAATCTGCTCCTTTTTCTAGGAACCATTGGATTTATAAATATTTGTGAGTATTATTAGCTGCTTCGATGAAATCATTCACTGCTTAAAATAGACAAGCTCATATGAAAAAAAGGGGGACGTAGAGCGCATCCAAGCTAATATTTGGCTAGAGGCGCAGGGATCAAGACACAATTAGTGGCAGTGACACACGCTACCAAATTTGCATTATATTTCTAGTTGAAAATCAGTCATATCTGGGCTATTCCGCAGTTTTGACATGCGGCCTCGTTCCGCTCACACGAGTTTGCAGCATCGATCAGTCATTTTTAAAGTGCAGCAGCGTTTGGAAGGGAGAATCATTTGATGCTCCTCCTGCCTCAGTTCCCGCGGCTAGCACAACATGGACTACAGTAACGGGAAAAGGCAAGCAGAGCAAGGGAGCAAGCTCGCTTGTGTGATTTCGGTAGCAGCAAAGCAATCAAATCAGCTTTGCAGTCCAGTCCGGCATATCCAAAGCCTTCGCTGGCAGCTGAGCGCATAGAGGCTAGGATGGGAAAGGGTAAAAGAGAAGCAAAGCTTTGCCCAGTCATGGACGGATAGTTAGAGACGGACGACACCGCGAGATCCGTCAAGGTTAATGACCGGATTTGGCTTGGAGGACGTCAGGAGGCACGCCCGTGTACCAGATGGGAATAAAGAGTACGGGTTGAGCAGGGGTTTTACATGCCCGTGTCGGTCGAGCGTGAGTCGAACCAGGGAGGGGGCGCTAATTTGACAAGACCAGCAGCGCCCAGACGGCCGACTTTGCAGGGAGAAGGAATGGGAAGGGAAAGGAGTCACCCTTACTCAAATTTCTTTTTCGGATTTTTGTTCCGGACTGAATATTCTGTCTTCAGGGAAAAAACTACTGAGAAAGCCTTTGATAGACGAGATTAAATATAAGCAAGAAGGCTAAAAATCAATAAATGGATTACTATTGGCTCTTATAAATGAAGACACAAAATGCTTCACCTTCAATCATTATGCGTTATGTCGAATTTGAACTGAAAAATCTTTAAATTTTTTATCTTTACGGACTAAAGACATTCGATTCAATTGAACTATTACAGACGAGGATCTAATGGGAGACGACGATATCTCCCAGTTTGACGCGTCCGACGCAAAGAAACTGCAGAAAAAGTTCGGAGTCAAAGAAAAACGCTCTGCAATACGCAAACTGAATCCGCAAAGCGAGCTGAAGGAACACTTTGAGGATTACACAGAAGAGTTGGTCGAATTCTTGAAGCGGCCACTATTCCGAAGTTTAAGAAATTGCGGCAAAGTAAGCGAAACTGGCTGCAACTGTCTAAAGCTGATCTGCTTCGGTCAAGCAGAATGTGTGCTCAATGTAACATCGACTAAACTGTCGGAAGGCAAAAAGAACAATGGACCGGTTCACCTGCCTGCGGACGATCCGAGATACGTTTATTACGTAACTAGCAAGCGACTGCGAGCCAGGCACAACAGTGGAGCGCCTTGGCAAGAACAAAATTCAGCAGCAGAAGCAGCAAGAGCTGCGGAAGAGAAGTCTGAGCGCCAACAGTTTCTTAAGTGCCGCCAGACGACTATTAATCCGTATGTGCTGTGCGACTGTAAAAAGTACACTAGACTATAAAACCTTAATTATAGCGACGGCGTAGATAGAATAAACAGTTTTCGATCCGCTAGGTGCTACACGTAACTTGAACTTGTAATTATGTTACACTACAATACACCTGCTATACTTATTGCACAACTTCACAAATTAGTCAAGGCTATTTAAGCAATTACCTGTTTAAAAAGTGTTCCTTTCAATACAGATTGCGCCAATGCTAGAAACTTATTATTGATATTATAAGCACGAAACAAAATATAAATAAATAATACTATTTTACTCATTGATGTCAAATGTTGTATTGCAATGATATCCTTACATAAACACAAACTACGATTATTAGTGAATCATATTATTTTTTTTGCTTTTAAATCTAATAGCTAATATTCTGATACACTGAACTGGGGCCTCTCGCATGTGTAGACATGCTTAGAGTTTAAAGAGGCACAGTTTATCGCGATGTTGCAATAAGCGTAGCTCTAAATATCTTCCACTGCGCATTAGTCTAATTGCTTAAAGCAGTGAGTGCAGTATTTCGCATAAATCTATCCTCTAGAGAGATTGTCGGCCTACAGGGCCTATTCCACTTTGCAGATAGGTAATTGTAGCTGAATTACGACCGTGAAACTGGAGCACACGAACAGCAAGGATGGATACGTAAATCCGGCAATTCGCCACAAGGCTTAGAGCAAATACTCCACTTTGCTGGCGTCGACGGCGACGCTCACAATGCATAGCTAATCTGGTTCTGAAGCCTGATTACTCCTCCCTTACTGGCCCACTTATCCCTAGCCAGCCATGCAGTTTCGGTAAATCGCTGAATGAGGTCCACCAGACCGAAAAAAACCCAAATGGGCTGAACCGATGTATTATTAGCAGACAGACGACAGATTGGAAGACAAGCAAGTTCACTTAGGAAAACTGCAGTGGAGATCTTTACAGTCGATATCGCGAGTAGAAGACTGCATGTCTACACAGATAGAAAGAAACACGCACAATAATTTACACGCGACAAATACAGCTGCTACTGTTAAAGAAGAAAAACTTTATTGCTTAAACTTTCCTGGCGGGTAACTTTTATTGAGTAGAAGCGCATGCACTAAAACGGGAAAAAGCAATCAAAAGGAAAGTTCGTAGAATGCGTGGTATTTTCGTAGAAGTTGTTGTTAACTTTCAGCAATTCTATGCATCCAAAAAACTCTGTTGCTATGAATGAGATTAGTTGCTCACTGACCGTAACTCTTTGCTCCGTCGCAATCTTGCTAGTGAATCCAGGGGGAAAGTGTGGCATTCCTTATCATCACACATTTGCGAACGGATTAAGTCGGCGAATTAAACCAGTCTTAACCGTTAAGCCTAGAAATTGAAAATAGGAATTCAAATCTGACGGAATTGAGATGAAAAGTATATAAATATAAGGGAGCTAGCTGTCAACAAAGAATATGCACAAAATAGTAAGTCTCATGCCGAGTTATGCAGATCTCATATTGAATCGGGGAGCACTGAAAAGTTAAGAACTGCTGGATGAAAGAAGACGCGCTGGCGAAATCCCAGTTTAGCGAGAAGCCAAGTGAAACGAATCAGTTAATTAAAGACTGGCGAGGGAACCACCTCAAAAGATTCAACTGCAAAGCCTTTGCTCCACCAAGTCCAATTATTGCACGAGACAGAGAGAGGAAGAGAGCACGGGCGCAACTAAACGGAAAATGATGCACACGAGGCAGCAAAGCGAGCAGAAGCAGAGAAGGCTTGGATCGAAAGCTTAACCCAAGAAATTAAATACCTAGATAGAGGCAACAGACGGCTAGCTTTCAAGTTAGTTGAGTTGAATGAAGAAACGGAAAGAAGGAAAGCAATGTTTAACACAAAATCTAGCTGATGAAAATGCTAACCCTGATAAAATACACTACTCACAGACCTATGGTACTTAGTTTAAAATTTGCATACGAATTTAGCGCTGCAGTGAGGGGCTGTAACTAAATATATATACAGGAGACTATACTTTGCTGCTTCCATTGCTTTATGAAAGAGATAAGAATGGGAAATAATCAGCTACCAAGCACCGAGGCGATACAGTTGGTGATGGAAAGGTGTAAAAGTGCAATGATTGACAGTTTACTCTCTAAATGGAGAAGCCCGCCAGCAGGAAAGAGAATAATTTTGATAGCAAAAGAGGGCGAAAACAGCCCATCCAGTGCCAATGTCTCCCTGCATTACGGCTGTTTGCTATCAGCCAACTGTTGTGGAGGCAGCTCTACTAAGCTATAATGCTATTTACTCATCTCACACTGGCAATTCGGATATGCGATTAAGAATGCTTTTTCTGTCCACCATCGTGAGCTGTAACAGAAAAGCAGAACGAACTTTTTGAGGTAAAAAGTGTAAAAAATCCGGCAAAGAATGCAACTGTGTAAAACGGGAAATGTAATGGGCAATTCACTAGAGCTGCACTATTGACGGATCTAGCCAAAAATTCTTGTTCCGGTGAGAAAACGGGGCAGACAGTAACCTTACAATGTAGTATAGCTTTTGACAGCCTAACTGAGAATCCTCCATACGCTGCCTGCGAGGGGCCATGGCTGCATCTTCCTTTAGTCTATGGAACTGCATGGACCACAAAAGCCAAAAAATGACAAAAAATTGACCATTTCAAAGATCTTTTTTGGAGTCCAATAAAAGTTGCGAAATACAAACACTACTTATAGTAACAAGCTAAGGAATAGAAACAATCATTCAATTTTTCAGCATCTAGACATAGGTCAGGCAATTTCAATAAAATTAGACATAATATACTACTGTTAGTGAGTATCAATATGATATAAATTATGCTCAGAATTGTCAAGAATTGTCAACTGAATTTTAACTGTTAGCGTTAAAAGGATTCATTTACATAGTCAAAAAAACGAATTAGCTTGTATATTTGAATTACTAAGATACCCTGGGTATTTAAGATAAGATTTAGATAAGATAAATTTAGTTTTTTTATATCTTGCACTACTGCTATGATAAAGTCAATGGCAGGAAAGTAGTATATAATAATGATTGTAGAGCATTATATTACCATTCAGAACAATCTAACAATGCTATTCTATGCTATGCTATAGTTATACTTAAATTTTTACCATTTTTAGCAATGGTCAGATTTAGATACCAATATTACAAATAAGCTATGCTAGCAGATTGATATAAGATAGGAAATTAATACTAATAGTAGGAGTGCCAAGCCATTTTTCAATCTATTTTAAACCATTTTTACTCTACTAGCCTAATAATTTGTACTATATTTGCCAAGCCTTCAAGCTTTAAATCATATTAGCACATTATTAGTATTGTTGTTTGCCATTAGTTTGTTTATATTAACATATCTATATCATCTGATAGTTCATTCTTTGGTGGTCTATTCTAAATGTGATAATTAAACTAACAATAAAATAAATTATTTAATAATCTATAGCCTAAGAATAAAATAAATAAGTTTTAATGTTATAATATTTGAATATTAGTCAGTTTAACAACACACTTTTATAATTCTTAGGCCTTGAAGCAAAAGTTGGAAAAGCAATATATTATATACCTAAATTGTTAGGTAAGTCCACAGATACTATAACCATAGATAGTTCACTCTTGTTTAGATTTTTGCAACTACTCTTTGGTTAGTAGTGTGAATGAACATGGATGCATCAAATGATCTAAATATAGGTAGCAAAAGTGATGTATTGTTGTTTTTGTGTCAGCTTAGTCACAAAATCATACCTACATATAAGCTTTCAAAACATCAAAGTTGAGTTCACTCCCATTTGTGTTGCAGACACACAAGCCTCTTTTGCAACTAAGTGCCAGATCAATGAATTCCAGTTGAAGCAGATGTTGCCATTCACTAGCAACCATATGGTTGCTAGGAAAAATATGTAACCAAATGGGTATCACTTCATTTGATCTTATGAAAATTGAATTTTTGCACCTATAGGCACAGTAGTGCCAATTGCATCAAAATTCATTTTTGGAGCAACTAGCAATTTTTCTTGCCATTTGCACGCTGATGCTCATCCAAAGAGTAGACATTTTTTGAGCCATAGACTATAACACAAAAAATGGCTTAACTCAATGCAGAGTGAAATATCTAGTGTTTTATTATCTATGGGTAAGTCTCCTTGTTTATTGGTATTAAAATTATAATCTTAATATTATTACTATGGAAGATCCAAAATTTCCCTCCTAATAGAAGAAGAATAGTAGTCTATAGTTTTAAATTATTTATATATTAGCTTAAATGCAATGCAAATGCAAATGCTATCCATGAGCATAATTTTAGCTAAGGCCTATTATATAATAATTGTTTAACACAAAATCTATCTAAAAACATTTTTATTACAATTTCTAAATATTATGTGATCAATAATCTTGTTTTCAGTCACATATTTTCTTACCTTTATAAATTTGTCTTTTAGGCTATACAAGCTGTTGAAACCCGCAGATTTTGAACCTGGAGAAATCCATTCTGTGGAATTATTTTTGCATGTATTCTAAAATATGAGGTCAAACTCAAACAAAAACTTGTTCATAGTTAGGATAGAGTTTAACATAAAAGAGTATATGAGGGGTGATCAAAAAGTTCTGCAACCTTTTGTTATAGCTTTTAGTTATAGAATCGGCAAAAGCCAAAAACTTACACTAGTGTAATAGTGTAGTAGTATTATAGTATAGTAGTAGTATAGTACAATAGTAGTATAGTATATATCATATATATCATATATATCTTATATACGAGATATATATGATATATATGATATTACTACTATTCTCGTAGTATAGTAGTAATATATATATACAGAATGCATTCTTAATTTCTTACATGTACATGGGCATTAGTTGATGAAGAATTTAAAGTGGGTTTTCTGGCATTCTATTGGCAAAAAATATTAAAATGTCAATCCCGGGATTGGGTCAGGGATCCCAGGATTGAGTCATTTCTTTGTCTGGGATCCCAGGATTATAGAACAGCCGGGATTTGCAATCCCTATTTGCTATCCTTGTTTAACTGCTGCAGACTTGTCTATACAGAGGACAGTGGTTTGAATCTTTTGGTAAACTCTCCTCTCCATGTCTCTCCACTCGCGGGGATACAGAGAAGGCTATTAAAAAGTTATTCCAAAATACTTTACATTCACTATGTTCACTGAGCCCTATCGCTTGATCCTTTGTCTGGGGAAATGAGTTGGAAGAGTGGCACAAACAATAGAAAAGCAGACAAACTTCACATGCTTACAGTTTCTGTCCTGATTGAGATACAAAGTTGAGACTTTACATTTAGACAGAGAATGGGTCAATAAAGAATTGTGTCAAATTGCTTTACGTGGAGCAAACTTATAGCAGCCAAAAGTTAGTCATTTTAAAACCTATTTACACCCTTTGCTCAGATGGGGAAAGAGAGGCAGGTGGGTGGAGGTTAGGGTGGCTTTCTTGCTGACAAAAAACAGCCTAACTTTAAAAGTGCACAGCACTGTTCAGGATTAACTTGGAGACTCAAAATTTTATAAGAGTATCTGTGTCAAATTTGATGAGAATTGGTGGAAGTGGAGTGGCACTATGGAGGATTTAGTGAAAAAAATTTGCATTTTCTGCATTTGCACATTTTTGTACTTTTAGCTAAGAAAACTTGAGTCTAGGAAATTTAAAGGTAGCCGAAGACATTCTCTGTAGTAAGTTTAGGGTGGGTGTAAAGTTTGGTGTCATTTGGTTGAGAGGTTTGGGAGTCCATAGCAATCAAAATTGTACACAAAATAGACAGATAGAGTTTTGACTTTTATATGTAGAGATAGCTAAAAGTTCTCTTTTTGGCCAATAGTCTAATGGTTTTGTAGTTAGATAGTTGTATAACTATATAATTATATATTTATAGCCATGTCTAAATTTTTTCTTAGCTTATTTGTATTCAATATCTATATCTACAGTATATAATTTTCTAACTTTCTATAGGTTAAACTTAATGGTTTTAAATACAATAATAGTTTTTCTATCATTTACTATAATATAATATTGAAATAAAATGATAGCAATAGTTTAACTAATCACTTATATTAAATAAGTTGTTTTATTTATTATTAGCAAATATAGTAAAAATTGCTAAGAGATTGCATTATCTTAACTTTAGCTCCTACTATCCTAATTATATAATGTATATATGACAAAATCTATTGCTTAAGTCTTTAACTTTGGCCTCTATCATTCTAACCATACAATATATGGGCTTACATGACATTTTGTTGACTGCACCTATTTTTATATGTGCATATTTTCCCAGAATGTACAAATAGACACTATAAAGTAGATTTAGTTGAGTAGCTACGAGGGATATCCCAAAAGTCAGTGCACTTTTTTCATTACAGCCTTTTCTAACCAATTAGAAATATTTAGTTTGTAGCAGTTGAAAAGAGAATTATCTGCTATTAAAAAGACTTTCTATTTTTTTAGTATCTGCTGGCATTCTTGAGATATGAACACTTTTCTTCCCTCATTCCATGCTACTTTTACAAATTGCTATAGACTAAGACTTTGTACCTAATTCATGAAACAACGAAACATTCAACAAATCAATAAAATATCTACAACATGAAAGCTGAGGAAAGAACAGTCAAAAGTTAATTATCAACATTTGTTATCCTAAGGCTTCTCTACATAGTCATCACTGTGCTGCATACACTTCTGTCATTGGCTATGCATGCTGTCAATTTCATCAGCAATGGCATTGACAAATTCAGGAATTGCTTGACACTGATGCCAGATTGACAGTTTGTGAGATTGTAAACATGCTCGGCAGTCCAAAGTTCACTGTTCACTCAGTCACTTTGCAATGACTGAGGAGTTGGAACTGTCAAAGATCTCAGCCTACTAGGTATTGTGGCTCCATACCTTTGCACAATGACAATGCATATCCCCACATGGCCAAGAATATGGAGACGATTGAGCAGGCAAATTTTGTGCTACTTTTATACCTACCCCTACTCTCCTGATTTGTCACTAATTGACTTTGCTATCTTTGCAAAGATGAAGAAGCTGCTGTGTAGACAAATCTTGCTTGTTGTGGGAGCCTAGAAGCATTGACTTGCCAAGTTTTCTTTCATGAGATGCTGGACTCAGATTTTGCTGATGACATTGACAATATGTATAGCCAATGGCAGAAGTGTATATAGCACAATGACTATGTGGAGAAGCCTCAAGACAATGTTGATTATTATTGATTAACTTTTGACTAGTCTTTCCTTAGCTTTCATGTTGTAGATGTTTTGTTGATTCGTTGAATGTTTTGTTGTTTTGTGCATCAGGTTAAGTCTTGGTCTATAGAAATTTATAAAAGTAGCACAGGATGTAGGGCAGAAAAATGTTAATATCTTAATAATGCTATAGAAATAAATAGAAAGTCATTTAAACAGGCAGATAATTCTCTTTTCAACTGCAATTCGCCTAGACTAAATATTTCTGATTGGTTAGAAAAGGCTATAGTGAAGAAAGTGCACAAACTTTTGAGACACTTCTCATATGCATAGGGGGCAACCCAGTCCTAGGCCTGGGCCCAAAAAGTTGGGAATCCCAACCAAAATTGTGGCCCAACCCTAAAAAATTCAGGCAATTGGGACAAGTCTTTTTTCCCTAAAGGCACTAATCGCGTGCAAATATTTGAGTATTAAGTCTTGTAATGTAACTCTTGTCTATTCTTAAGTCTTAACTAATGTATTAAATAATAATCATATTTATTATATATTTAATAGTAATCCATATATGCTAAAAGTATTAAGATTTATTAGAATGATTTTTTTCCAATTATTTAGCTATCCTAAAGATCTTGTCCCAAATTCTTGAGGCCTGACCCGGGCCCAAGTCCTCATTCCCAGGTCCGACCTGGGCCCGACTTTGGCCATCCCAGTGACCCCCTATGTATATATGTACATTTGGAATGGCCACAATTCAATGATTGAAAAATAGAAATATCTTTTTATTTTCTATAAAGCCATGTCATTTTTATCAGAAAGCATTTTATTGCATGTCCAATATTTAATTTATTGAAAATTCTTTATTTAAAACATAGCATTAATTAGTACAATAAAAGAGCATAGTAAAACAATAAAAACAACTAGATTTTAGTTATCTCAGATCAGGTTTACCTTACTATATATTATTGATTAATTTGATTACTTGACTATATGTCATTGACTATTAGGCCTACTATATGCTAGAATTGAAACACAAAGCCTAGGCCTATTAAAAAGATGCATAACAATGAAAGCAAATAGTTTAGGCCTATATTTAATTTTTTATAAGCTATTAAAAATCATGGATTTTAAACTCACTGAATTCAAACTTTAATCCCTAAAATTATTTTACATGCATTATGAAATTTGAAGTCCTACTCAAAAAACATTGGTATTAATGTACATTGGTATTATTAGACCTGAATCTTTTAACAAAAATTTTAAAATATAGTACAAAACACTAAAATCTTAACAAAATAACTACAAGCTAATTTTATAAAGTGCCTCTTTCTACTAGGGCCTAAACTGTCAATGAGCATGACATTTTTTTTTCATCAAAAGTAATGTGTGTCTAGGCCTATCACAAAAGCAACTTGTCACTGAAATGACTAGGGCCTATTTGTCACTGAAGCATCTGTCACCGAAACGACTGATACCCTCTAAGGCTAAGTCAATATGAATAACTTAACTATTTTAATTATAAATTACTATGTTTGCCCTATCACAAATATGGTGTCAAACAATGAAACAAAAACGATATTTAAGATATCATATCAAATATGTATAACATAATGATGAATTTCAGATACGCCACACTTAGAGACACGGCGACCGTGTCTATAATGCAAAAACTTATAGACACGGCGGCCGTGTCTCTAATAGTGACTAGGTCCATACTTATAGACACGGCCGCCGTGTTTCTAAGTTTCTGCATTATAGACACGGTGTCTATAAGTATGGACCTAGTCACTATTAGAGACACGGTCGCCGTGTCATTAAAACTTGCACGGCAGCCGTGTCGTTAATATTGACTGGGTTCACACTTATGGGCACGGTGGGTGGCCGCGTCTCTAATATTGGAGCTTAAATGCACGGCTGCCATGTAGGCTATACAATCATCGATCGGATGAAAAAAGATGATAAAAGTTGTCGGGGAGTTTTTTAACTTGAAAGTGTGACGAGTTTATTTAGTTCGAGAACATGGGACTGATGCGCGTGCGCGTGCTGAGTCTGAGTGTTGATCTTGTCCTAGGCCAATATACGTATTATTAATTTAACAACTCAATTGCTAGTCTGAATAATGGTGAGTAGGTCAGAAGCAGTATGGCAATGCCAACTATTTACCAAAGGGTAATCTGAGACGATAATATAATGCTAATGCCACCCAGCCTACGGGACCTAAGACCAACACACAGAGCGCAGGACACTACACAAAAACTATCAAGAAGCAAAATTTGAATAACTGCACTAATTGAAAATAGAAAAACAAAATTAAACCAAATGGGGAAAGTAACTAAAAAATAGTTACAAACATTAGACCAAAATAGATATAGTTTTAAATATTAATTGCAAAAACCATAAATACGAAATTGAACATTTTCAATACAGAAGCGACGACGTTACATCCGCCCCTTTCCGCAAAAATTAGGGAACGGCCTGGCGATCTTATGAATTCGAAAATAACAGGGCTTAAAATGTAATAAACTGTCAACGAAAGTTGTTATTTGAGCGCACTCGAACTCCACAAATATTGGTTGGGAATAAAAGCAGTAGACGATCGATTAAGCAATAAGTAACGATATAAAATTCAGTAATATAACTATTGTATATTCGCGAAAAATTAATTGAGAGACAAACGGTCAGAAGGAATCAAAAGTGGATTAAGGCATACGAGCGAACGAAACGCCAAAGGAGGCCGATGGTAGCCGGCATTAGGCCGATGGTAGCCGGCAGGAGCAGGCCGATGGTGGCCGGCAGGAGGCCGATGGTAGCCGTCAGGAGGCCGATGGTAGCCAGCAGGAGGCCAATGGTAGCCGTCAGGAGCAGGCCGATGGTAGCCGGCAGGAGCAGGCCGATGGTGGCCGGCAGGAGGCCAATGGTAGCCGGCGTGAGCAGGCCGATGGTAGCCGGCAGGAGGCCGATGGTAGCCGGCAGGAGGCCGATGGTAGCCGGCAGGAGGCCGATGGTAGCCGGCAGGAGGCCGATGGTAGCCAGCAGGAGGCCGATGGTAGCCGGCAGGAGCAGGCCGATGGTAGCCGGCAGGAGCAGGCCGATGGTGGCCGGCAGGAGGCCGATGGTAGCCGGCAGGAGGCCGATGGTAGCCGGCAGGAGGCCGATGGTAGCCAGCAGGAGGCCGATGGTAGCCGGCAGGAGCAGGCCGATGGTAGCCGGCAGGAGCAGGCCGATGGTAGCCGGCAGGAGGCCGATGGTGGCCGGCAGGAGGCCGATGGTAGCCGGCAGGAGCAGGCCGATGGTAGCCGGCAGGAGGCCGATGGTGGCCGGCAGGAGGCCGATGGTAGCCGGCAGGAGGCCGATGGTAGCCGGCAGGAGGCCGATGGTAGCCGGCAGGAGGCCGATGGTAGCCAGCAGGAGGCCGATGGTAGCCAGCAGGAGGCCGATGGTAGCCGGCAGGAGGCCGATGGTGGCTGGCAGGAGACCCATCCCCCCCCCCTTAATAACTACAACTGCAGAACCCCCCCCCCAAAGACGAAAGAAAAGAACCTAAGGTGGAAAGGCACAAGAAAGCTAGGAAAGTTTCACACCAGGCTTAGAGCGTTGCAGCAACGATAGCCCGCAACACAGCCAAGGCAAACGATATGTGTGAAAACCAAAGCAGACCACCAGCACTGAAAACTGAAAACTCAAATTTACCTTTTCATGGTTACTTTAACGACTGCTGCAATGTCGTATTCGAATATTTCCATTTCAATATTTTTGGATTTTTTTAAAGTTTTTTTTGTCAGTTACAAATCATTAGTAGTGAGCAATGACCCCAAGTAAGCCCCATTAAGGTTAAACGCTAGGCGCTGTTGCTTAAATGTCCGTTCCTCGAACACAGACGCACTATAGTGTTCAAGAAACGCTGAGGCTTACGCACCAGACGGCCGGAACGGGTCGTCGTAATTGGCGTAGTGACTGGACCAGCTGGAAATGCTTCCACTTTATCACTATCCACGGTATCTTGCGCTGGTGGTGTCTCTTGACTACAATGGCTGCCACTCGTTGGACTTTCTGGACGCAAGCCGTCCATTGCAGGCATGGTAGTGCTGCTTTCATGGACTCGAGATTCTGGCAGCTGTTCTTCTGTGTTGTTCTGCGGTACTTCCACTTCTGCACCAATTTCAGGTACCTGGTAATCCTGTTGCAGATTCCCCGAGTCTGCCACTTCTACGAAAGCGCTAGGCAAGCTTGGCGACTGGTTTCGTGCTAAACGATCAGGCGACGATGTGCACAGAAAATCAGGCGCTACTGTGCGCGGTGGATCAGGCGCTGATGGGTGCGGTGGATCAGGCGCTGATGTGCGCGGTGGATCAGGCGCTGATGTGTGCGGTGGATCAGGCGCTGATGTGTGCGGTGGACCAGGCGCTGGTGGATGCGGTGGATCAGGCGCTGATGTGCGCGGTGGATCAGGCGCTGATGTGTTCGGTGGATCAGGCGCTGATGTGTGCGGTGGATCAGGCGCTGATGTGTGCGGTGGATCAGGCGCTAATGTGCGCGGTGGATCAGGCGCTGGTGTGTGTGGTGGATCAGGCGCTGATGTGTGCGGTGGATCAGGCGCTTCGTCATCTTGTGTGTTGGGAACTTCAGCTTCTGGTTCCGGCTCACTGCAGGTAGTGGCCGATGAACCCCAGGAGTCACTGCGAGACTCGGATTGATCATCCAGTTGGCCTAATCTCGAAGGTGGAATCAGAGCTGGGACCCTGAGTTCGAACCGGTCGGCGATATCTTGGTACGTTTGCTTGCGGATACACCGCTTCATTCGGTCTACGTTGTAGATGTTATGACTCGGATTTGGTGTTTGGCAGATTGGATTGATGCGAGCGAATTCGGGAATGAGGCGGTAGTTTCGCTCAGAAACCTTTTGAACTACTTTGTATGGCACTAACCAGACGGCTGAGTCTAATCCCCGATGGTCGGGGTTGAGTACCCACACCAGTTCTCCGATTTCGAAGTTGGAGTGAATGGTATTACGATCATAATTCCGCTTTTGCCTCTGTTGGGCCTTACCCCGCTCCATGCGGGCGATCGCCGATACCTCCACCAATAGTTTGTGCAGCTTGTGTGCATAACAGTCTGGATCATACCTGTCGTGCCTTGGCGGGTTGAACAGTAGGTCTAGAGGCAGCACAAGTTCCCGACCGAAAAAGAGCCTGGCTGGGGTCCAGCCTGTGGATTCGGCCACAGTCGTCCGGATTGAAAGACCGGCCAAACGAGCTGCATAGACCCAATTGACTCTTTTTTCAAGGCAAATTGCACGAATCTGCGCTTTGATTGATTGTATGGTCCTTTCCGCTTTACCGTTTGATTGCGGCCTGTGTGCGGTGATACGTGCCATGTCTATTTCAAGTAGTCTGGTGAGCTCCGCTACCGTTTTATTTATGAAGGCCGTGCCATTATCCGAAACAAGTTTCTCCATAGTGCCATATCGAACTATCCACTCGGTTAGTATAACTGTGGCGGTAGTTGCGGCCGAGACGTCTGGGACAGGCACGATCTCTACATACCCAGAAAAGTTATCTACTAGCACCAGCAAGTAACGGTTGCCCTCCTGCTCTGGGAAAGGCCCTGCGTGGTCAACGTGCACAATTTGATTTGGATAGCCTGATAAAATTGGTTCTAATGGTTGTTTATTCTTCCGTTTGTTCTTCTTAGTGCGGCAGCATACCTCGCATTCAGCAATGATTCCCTTCACGAATACTTCGAGGTTTGTGATTTGGAACCTTTGTTTTAAGGCCCGGACTGTTTTGTTGATTCCGCAGTGATTAATGTCTCTGTGATAGCAGGAAACTAGCTCATCAACATCTGCTGTCTCTGGTATGATTATGAGTCGCTGACTGACTTGGCCCTGCTTAGCGGGTTTGACGCGAGTCAGAAGGCCATTTACAACCTCGAGTTCGTCAAACATGGCCCAAAGCGTTCGAATTTCACGACTGCAGTCCTGGACTTCAACCTTAGTTAGTCTTGGAGATTTCCCTTCAACGGCCTCAATCAATCTCACGAGATCTGTGCTAGATTCTTGAGCTTCTCTAGCCCATAGATTCTCGGAATTTTCTGACATCTCATCCTCAGATGTTTCTCCCTCCGGGTCCGGTTCCTGGGCTGTCGAAGGCAAGCTAAGGACCGATGGCTTCTGACCTCATCCGACCCTTCATGGCTGGTCAAAATCTCGGAAGGATACTTCGGCTCTTGGTTTGATTGGTGGGGCTCCGTCTGGCAGCAAGCGTCTATTTGTGCTGTTCTCAGCTGCACAGCGGGCATGCTGTCTGTATCCTCATCCTCGTCCTGGCACCTTTGCTCCTCCAACTTCCTAAATTTGTCTTGGAAAGCAGGGATTTTGCTGCACGTTGGGCAGTCATGGTGATCTGACCTAAACCTGGGGTTGCGGCTGAGCATATCCGCGTTAACATGATCACGGCCAGGACGATGCTCCACTGAGAAGTCATACTCCGCAAGTCGTTCCAGTGGTGTCTGACATACCTTAAAGTTGTAGACGTCAATGGTTGCCAGCCACTGAGCTAGCATGCCCGTGCTATGTTTTTTGGTGTGCAGCCACTGCAAGGCTGCTGCATCGGAACGCACCAGAAAACTGCGGTCCAAGAGTACGTTCTGAAGTGTTCTAACATAATGACCAAGCCAAGTAGTTCGCGCATAGTAGCACAATAGTTCCGCTGGGAGTGCGTGAATTTCTTGGACGCGTACGCCACAACGTGCTCTTGTCCATCTGGGCCTTCTTGTGACAATACTCCGCCAACTCCTTCGAGCGAGGAGTCACAGTCCAAGATGAAGGGCCCAGCTGACGGCTTGAGGTCAGGATATGCTAGAACTGGAGGAGCACATAAATTGGCCTTCAACTCTTCAAATGCTCTGTCGTGATGTTCGAGCCACAGAATTTTGATGACCCTTTGGCCAACGAATACAGAGGAGATGCGATTACAGAAAATCGAGCTACAAATTTCCTGTAGTAATTCGCGAATCCAAGAAAAGCTAGTAATTGCCTCTTGTCTGTTGGCTTGCACCAGTTTCTAACAGCGTCGATCTTAGTCGGATCTGCTTCTATGCCCTGGGAGGAGACGACGAATCCTAAGAAACGAACTCGATCCTTAAAAAGTTCACATTTCGATGGCTTGATTTTTAGATTGGCCTTTTTAAGTTGCCAAAGGACAAGGGCCAGGTGGACGATCATTTCGTCATTGTCTCTGGCTTTTATAATGATGTCGTCCAAGTATATGAGGCTGACGCGCATTAATAAAGGTCGGAAAACTTTGTGCATCAACTTGGCAAAGTTCGCTGGGGCTGTTTTTATCCCGAATGGGACAACTTTCCAGCGATAGGTCCCCTGGGGACATGTGAAGGCCGTGAGATCACGGTCCTGTTCTCGGATACCTACCTGCCAGTAGGCAGATGTAAGATCTAAACTTGAGAATACCTTTGACCCCGCTAAGCTATCAAAGGACTCCTCTATTAGAGGCAGCGGAAAGGTGCACGGTTTTATGACTTTGTTGACACTACGGTAATCAATGCAAAGGCGCTGCGAGCCGTCTTTTTTCCTAACTAAGACTATGGGAGAAGCCCATTCTGAGTTGCTTTCTTCGATTACTCCTTGTTCAATTAGCTGGTTTATGTGCCGATCTAAAAATTCTTTTTGCGCTGGTGTTGTGCGTCTTGAGGGTTGCGAGATGGGTCGGCAGGTTGGTTCGTTGAGCTCAATAGCCATCTCGTGAAGGTGTGTTTTCCCTAAATCCGTGTCACTTTTAGATATCGCACTGAGGAAATAGTTTAACAGTTTTAATGTTATTGTCAACTGGGTTTCTGACAGGGTGGACTCTTCTAGTTTGAACTGCTTCTTTAGCCAAGATGCTGTGCCAAGATCAGGGTCAGGAAGTTTAGCAAGCTTGGTTCCCAGATCTTTGGAACTGCTAACTGAGAAGTCCTTCTCGGTGAGAGCAGTGTGCGAGATGGTCTCACCAACTCTTAAGCTTTGAAAGGAGGCGATCTCCTGTCCCGCAGCAATTTCGGACGGCTGGTTGCCACTATTCAATAGGCGTACCAGGACATGACCAGTGCTGCTCACACTATCCACAGAATGAGCCACAAAGAATTCCGAGTCAGAACAAAAGAGCTTGGTGCCCAGGAATCCAGGAGAGCCAGGATCTGCACCAATGACTCGGCTTGGCACCATGGTCTCTGATCTGGGGGGTAACTGCACGTTGCAAGCTGCAGTGACTCTGCGAGCTTGAAAGACTCCCCGATCGCCTTCAATCACAGGTACCACTTCGCCCGCTACAGTTACCTGACCATCTGCAACAAGCAGGTTCACGTTAAAACCTCTCATAAAGTCTATTCCTAAGAGGACGTCTGTAACTTGACCTTCTGTGACTAGGAACACGTGAGTCTGTGATATTTTGCCCAGCTTGACTTCACAGTGTAGGGTGCCTAGAATCTGTGTCGAGGTACCATTAAATGCTGTTGCAGCTTGGTATTTTCTAGCAGGAATAAATGTATTGTTGATTGGATCGTTTGCAATCAGTTGGTCTCTGACTTTGGTGCCCATGACGCTTGCATTGCAACCTGAATCAAGGCAAGCGATGACCTTGTTGTCTCCAATTCCCAACTGCACAAACATACTAGACTCGACTGGAGTATCGGCCGCCCAGGATTGGTCACATCGGACAGGCATTTGGTAGCGACAGACCCCTACTGCTCTATCATGTTTGTGACCAGGATCTGCTCGGCGTAAGAATTGCACAGTTGTGCCTACTAACTGATGGCTGTTTGCAACCTGTTTTAACTCGTTGTCAAGGCTGGAATAATGGCAAAAGAGGGAGTCTGGCATCTGACTTGGCTGGATAAAGCCAAATCCACCTTTCCAAACCGTTATGGTTCCTATTTCCATCATTGGGGCCATACCAGTTGGTCTTCCACCTGCCCCTACCCCATTGGAGGGCGGTGGTTTCGGGCAGTCCGCAGTTAAATGGTCATGGTCGCTGCACCGATTGCATCGCTTAGGGGATTTAGACCAACGACTACTGTTCTTGTACTGGCCAGATTGTCCCAGATTGACAGGCGGCACTTGTGAAGGAAAGTTCTGAAAATCTTTTGAATTATGATCTGAAGACTGAGTGGTCTGATTCTGTTGAACTAGTTTTTCAAGCTCGCGGATTCGGGCTTCTAATTCTGCTGTTCTGTCAGGGGCGGCAGCTCTGATGACTGGAGTTACTTCACTAGATAAGAGCTTCTTGACACCGGCAATTTCCCTGGCCTTTTTTGCTAAATCTTCAGCAGACCATGTTGGGTTTTCTTGACCCAGGAGGATCAGTCTTTCAGCAAGACCCTTATCTCTCAGACCATAGCAAAACCGAGCTCGCACCAAGGGTTCGGCGGTAGGTTTTTTAAGATTAGCAGACTTTGATAGTCTTGTTAGTCTGTCAAAGAACTCCTGTGTTGTTTCCGAGTTTAACTGTTCGGCAACCGCAAGCTCTAAGTAGCTTTTGTGTTCTGTTCCCGAATCTGTGAATCGATCTTTCAGACTTTTTAGTGCAGTTTGAATGGACTCGCGGTGCAGAGAGTTGTTAAAAATGAATTCTTGGCACTCAGGTGCGAGCATTGACAATAGGACAGCTGGTTGCTGAGGTGTTGGGACATGATGAGCTTCAACATAAGTCAGAAACTGTGTCTCCCATAGTTCGAAATTCATTTGGGGTTGAAAGGGTGGTGGTGGTCGTAGCTTTGGGCTCGAGTTTGAAAGTTTCTCAGCTGCTGCGGAAGCCTCTCTGTCACAAGTTTTCTCTAGGATCATTGTTAGAGTCTGGAGGACCTTACTTAAGTCTGACTGGTCTGCCATACCATGTGGTGGTTTCGCATCCCTGCTTGTGTCTCCAACCTGTGCAGCCTGTTGGCTTGAGGCACCAGCTTCAGGTGGCGTTGAAGTGCTACTCTCTGTCTGCAACTGTAAAACCTGCTGGCCCTGGCCAGCAGCCCCATTGGGCGACAAGGCCTCATCACTTTCTTCGTTAGAAGAGGACATTAGGAGACGAGATATGACAGATATTGCTTTGCCAGAGAGTGGCGAGAGGAAAGGCCAGATAATAAAAACACGAAAGAAGTCTGGTAGAGTTAAAGAGCCTCACTACAATTCCTAGAAAAATTAGACTAACCCAGAAAATATTATACTGGCTCTGCCAGACAGGCCCTATGTTCCTATGCAGAGTTGAATACTAAGAAAACTCCCTCACCTAGCTGGTCTCCTGCCACTGCCACGTGATTCGGTGTAGTCCTGGGTTGCCGCCGGCGTTGGCTTGGCCTCCCGGCTTAAGCTCAATTTGTTGTTGGTCAGTTGGTCTCTTGGCGCTTGTACTTGTAGTGCAGTCTCGATTGGTTGACTCTGACTGGCGTTGATTCTGACTGGGGTATCGTTGCGCGCAACCCCAAAGGACGAAAACTTGCAGGCAGTCGGGCAGGTAGCTTCTGGTTGGCCAGCTAAGGGGTGACTCGCGGTCACGTGATGGCGGGGGTTTGTCTCGCTCTCGCTGTTGGATGCAGGAACACTTGCCACTTGGTTTTAGAGTACCTGTGCACTGCTGCAGATACTTGATGGCATATAGCCGTATGCGAGCTGAATCCGAGCTGATGCGAGTTCGACGAATTCGGTGGGACCCTCCAAATTTATGTGACGAGTTTATTTAGTTCGAGAACATGGGACTGATGCGCGTGCGCGTGCTGAGTCTGAGTGTTGATCTTGTCCTAGGCCAATATACGTATTATTAATTTAACAACTCAATTGCTAGTCTGAATAATGGTGAGTAGGTCAGAAGCAGTATGGCAATGCCAACTATTTACCAAAGGGTAATCTGAGACGATAATATAATGCTAATGCCACCCAGCCTACGGGACTAAGACCAACACACAGAGCGCAGGACACTACACAAAAACTATCAAGAAGCAAAATTTGAATAACTGCACTAATTGAAAATAGAAAAACAAAATTAAACCAAATGGGGAAAGTAACTAAAAAATAGTTACAAACATTAGACCAAAATAGATATAGTTTTAAATATTAATTGCAAAAACCATAAATACGAAATTGAACATTTTCAATACAGAAGCGACGACGTTACAAAAGTTTTTAAAAATTAAATTAAATTAAATTTTTAAGAGTAACACGAAGTCTTAAAAAAGTGCGGCCGCAATTATATATGTAAAAAAAATATTCTTTCGATACATATCGGCCGCACTTTAAGATTAAGTGTTACTCTTATTAAAAAATTGTTTTAATTTATTTTAATTTATTGTTTTATTTTATTTAAAACCCTGAAAAAAATTCGGGGCGAAAAAATTTCTATTTGCTAAAAAAATTCAAATTAAAAAATCTCCAACTATTGAGGATTCGAACCCCTGCTAACTCAAAATCTCAAGGCAATCGACATATCCACTGAGCCACCAATTGCTTGTGAGAAAAGCCCCATAGAACACGCGTTTTATATCGATGATAATGGCCGTGCCCATAAGCTCAAATATTATAGACACGGCCGCCGTGTCTATAAGAACTCCGTTTCAGATATTGATTAGAATTGAATTAAGACCCATTTCTATTTCGTATACTTAAAGCTAAATCATAAATGGAAGAGAAGGCTAGGGGCTAGAAATTATATTATTCGACAACTACACCGTAATTTATCTTGCATAATATAGTCTTTCTGCAAATATACATGTATGCTACAAAAATATTAGCTACATGTACTTTTATAATTGTATAGCCATCCATCCTCATCCTCGGTTGAATTTGAAAATAATCTTGCTTGTCTTGCTTGCTGATCTTGTAAACTTTTCACGCTTAATGTGAAAAATTTAGCATCATCGTGTTGTTATTTGAATTTTTACTTTTAAAACAAAACACATTCGTACTTTTACACTAAAATCGTTGCTGAAAGCTTTTACTCCAGAAAGCACTACAAAAATACCCTTTTGCAGAAAGAATTTGAAAAAATCATCAGTGATTCACTCGAAATTTGCAAATTATTTGTCTTGAATCCTCCACGTGCGTCCCATGGGGTATTGAATAAAAAGTAACGCCTCAGTCACTCATCAGATTGGTTTAAACTGCCGCGCGTCGGTGAATACGCTTACGCGATCGGGCTCTTGCTTACTATATAATTATAGTAATAATTATAATAGTAATAATAACAATAATGATGATAAATAAAAAAATCTTAAAAATGGCTTACGTAGAGACTATGTACATGTAAGGGCTTCCTGAGGGACTATGCTAGTCTATGCTAAAATTAAGCAAGGACCTTTTTGTAAAGAACATCATTTTGCCTTAAAAGGCGCTAAAACCCACACTGGCTTTCCTAATCCCAGGTGGAACACACATACAGTACATGCATGTACACGATTTAGGACAGAAAATTAGATAGAACACAGCCTAACAATGGGTCAACGAAAATTGACTTCCAGCATTTGATTGTTGCAGTGACGTTTAACTGCCAGTGACGTTTAACTACCAGTGACTTTTGACTGTCAGAGTGACGTTTGACTGCTGCCAGTGAAGTTTAAGTGCCAAAAATTAACTGCCACAGATTAACTGCAAACCCTTAACCATACCCTAACCCTAAGACCTAACCTAATCCCAAACCCCAATCTAAGCCTTAACCTAAACCTTAACCACTAGCCCTAACCTTAAATCGTCGGTATTGAATCTTTCAGCATTTAAACTCACATCCTGTTGAGTCTTTCTCGTGATTCAGTTAAGTTATACCAACCTAATCAATAAGTTCGCAGATATAATTTGAAATTAAATTAAACTCCAAGCGCAGCAGAAATCTGCGAGCTTGGAACTTTGCGCTCCGTTTATTTTTTCAAAATTAAATTTGTAGCTCAAATTTAAGAGACGTGTAACTGTCGTTTAAACTTTTAGGCCTGTGCACCGGCAGCTCCAGCCTCTTTCTGATCGGCTTTCGTTTCATTCTTGGAATCCTTGGAATCAAATTTAGCGCTGATGTCGGTATCGCGCTGCTCCCGGCCGCCAGGCCTGATTGGGGCCAGCCAGCAATTGCTGGACTCGTGGTGCGCCATCCTCTGCAGCTTGCACTCGCTCCTAGTGCACCAAGCCTGGGGCGGCTCGCACGAGCAGAGCTCGAAATGCCGGCCGGCCACCTGAATGCCCTGGTTCATCGGAATTTTGCAGTTCTGGCAAGCGAAGCAGGATCTGTGATAGATACGGCCGATTGCGGCCACAACGTATCTGACTGTACCGGTGGCCGCCTTGCTGCAGACCGGGCAGACCATTTTTTCCAGGCTGCCCTTTGAAGCGTCGTACGGCACCGCCGTCACCAGCGGATTTCGCTTGTCTGGCAGCCGGGCCATCTGTCGTTCGTAATACGCGCGCCTCAGCTGCCGACGCCCGTCGGCTTTTTCGCGAAACAAGGATCGATCCTTGCGTCGGTATTCCTGTAGCACATCGGTCGTCGAGGCAGTCGCCGAAGCTGCTGGAGCCGCAGCAGCCGCCGGTGCCGCATTGTTTGCAGAATGGTTGGCGTTTGCCGGATCAATCAGTCCGTTTGGATCGTCAAATTTGATCCGGAAGGTGGGCTGTCGCGGGTAGCCGAAGTTCACCAGGCAGTCATGACAGAGCACAAGGCCGTCGATGCACACCAGCCGCTGGGGAGCGCAGGCGTTTGACTTCCGGCAGGAATTGCAATTGGCACAGAAGTAGCACAGCTTGGTGCCATTGGCGATCATCACGTGCCAGTCCGTATTCTGGTTAATCAACTCGCCGCATGCACATGAAACACTCACGTTGTTCTTCATGTCCGGATTGTTATTGACGATGCGAACAGAATTCTGCAGGCTGTACTCCCGCATGCCCCAGGTGTCCTCTATGCTCTGCTTGTTCATTGTCGTGGTGCGCGTCGAATTCGGTGCCCTATGCGCCTTTGTCAGCCGCTTTTCACAGTTGTTAGCCTGGGGTGGAACAAAGCACTAAGCCGCAAATATGAGCCGCGCGATGCACCGCTTTCGATCGTCAATTCTATATGCATGTACCAATTTTGCATGTCTATGGCGAAATGCAACCGAAGTCAATTATACCCCATAGACCATTATACTTGGGCCGAAACTATTCGGCTTGTTTGTGAAACTAAGAAAGCAATTTAAATGTTCAGTGCTGCCGCGGTGTACAAACAAGCATTTGTTATTTTGAGCTCCAAAGCAAAACATGAAGACGCGACGTTGGCGAAAGCGAAAGCATTAGCGAGACCTCAATCGTATTTTCTATTGAAAGGCTCCTAAAATGAGGATAAAAAAGAAGAAAAAAAGAACTGCGCAAAAACACTGCCTGCTGAGCAGCGCGGCTGGAAAGAATACCTCCCTGCCGCCGGACGGGTGGGCGCCCACCTAGCCAGCACGAAAGAGAACGTACTGGTACACACGCGGTGGGGGCGTACAGAAAGAGGGTGCCTGGGCACTAAAGCCGGTTTGCTCAAGGCAAGCCTAGCGCAAACCGCAGCCTTGTCATTGTGCTTTATAATTTGTAGTGGTGCAAATGAAATAACCAACGGTTTTTTGTTAGTGAACGATCCAACAGTTGCTGCATGGTTCCGGAAATGAAATCACTACTTTTGAGCTGCTACTCGTATATGCATTGTGCAGCAGCCGAATCGCTAAAAAAACTCAAACGGAGAGTTAGAGCGTGAGTCTGGTTAGAACAGAAAAAAATATCATATTATTGTTCAATCTGCAGTGGGCGGGCACAGGATCCCGGAACTATAAATACCTCCTAGAACTCGGCGAGCTTCCCACGCAATCTCTTCCTCCGATCCTGCCCCGTTCCCCACTGCGGGAAATTCAGGAAATTAGCTGCACAGAAAGCAGGAAACGCCGACAAGATGCAGCAGTCAGATGGAGCACAGAAGAGAGAGATTGAAGCTCTTGGGAGTTGAGACGGGAAAATTAAAAAAGGCTGGCAGTGAGAAAAGTAAATAAGCGGGACTGAATGATAGGCCATGGACTGCTGTGTGCATATAGCGAGTGCGGAGTCTGGAGCTCAGGAACAATATCTTCTATTTCATAGCATCTGTGTCGATTTTAATTTTAGTAAGCTTTGATCTTTGTTGCCCCCAGTTCATCTTTGTGCCCCGGTCTTAAGAAACCCATGTTGTATCAGCAGCAGCGAGGTCAGGAAATACAGTCCTAAATTAAAAGTTTACACTTTTTATTAAGATTGGTATTGTAATATACAATGCATAATTCGAACGTAGAGCAGAATTAAAAAGTAACTAGCTGTTTTTATCAACGTGCAACAAAGAATTTCGAATTTTTATTTGCGTTTAGGCATTGTAACCTAGTAAGGGGTTGTAGCCTAGCATGGTTAGAGCGTCGGACTCATGACTTAGAGGTTAGAGGTCGGGAGTTCGTTCTCAACCCAGTGGGAACAATTTGTGTCCTTGAGCAAGACACTTAACTCTGAATTGCTTAATTCATTTCACCCAGCTGTAAAATGGGTGCCAGCATTGGGTAATTGAGGGTGTGTGTGTGTGTGTGTGTGTGTGTGTGTGTGTGTGTGTGTGTGTGTGTGTGTGTGTGTGTGTGTGTGTGTGTGTGTGTGTGTGTGTGTGTGTGTGTGTGTGTGTGTGTGTGTGTGTGTGTGTGTGTGTGTGTGTGTGTGTGTGTGTGTGGCGACCAACAGCCGTACTCTGCCTTCAGATGCGCCGCGCAATAGCGGTGGCTGAGCTGTCGGTTGCACATCTGCCCATTAGGGTAGTTTTCATCTATTATTATTGTTATTATTATTATTAATAGTCAAAGTGCCACAGCTGGAATGCTATAGTGCTTTAATATTTTTGTAGTTTTTCTTGAGCTCTTAGCATTATTATATATTAAAACACCAGTTAGTCCAAACTACATGTAGCAATCAGCCAAGCCCACGGCAAAAGCAACACCCCTTCTTCCATGTTGAATTGTACTTGCTAGAAAGTAAGAACTCGACTCGTTAGCCGATTGGCTGTTTGTGATGGGCACACTTTAAATTTGTCTGCTCCGGATCAGCTGTCTATGGTCCGAAGCTTCGTCTCAAAAATAATGAAAAATCCTTCAAAAATGAATTGAAATTCTTGCCTAGTTGCAAGCTATTATTCCTCAGGCTAAAATCGCTAGAAGTTTGGCGTGAAAAACAGTTCCAAAACGACATGCAGGCAGCTACGGGAAGCGCACTATTCGTCGAATGCAAACTGGGCGATCTGCTGAATATTGACGAGTCTCAATTTAGCCTGGACAGCCTTGAAAGTTTGTATGAGTGCTTCGTTCGCGAGCAGATGGGCCCCATAGTGCTACTCAGCTCTGTCGCCGCCACCCTAATGGTAAACGCGATGCTCTACTGTCTAGGCAGCTTCATGGACCGGGCCAAGGACCGCGAGGATTTCTACGCTTCCAGACTGCGCGATCGGCACGTGAAAAGCCGCCACGTGGCCACCATCCTGCTGCCGTCCGTGCCCGGCGCCAACGCGGCCGCGGCAGCCGCCGCTGCGACCGCAGCTGTCGCTGGCGGCAATCGAACCGGCGGCCAAATCTCGGGCAGCTCGCAGGAGCAAATCCTCCGTGATGGCTAGTTGGCGCTGCTGGCGACGGTTTAAACTTGCATCCTGACTGCGCAATATTGGCTGCCTTCCTTGCCAAAAGCAATTGTTGTATCAAATAGTAAAATTGTTGCGATTCATCTCTAGGAGATATTAAATTCAACAGTTGTTGCTTTCTATGCAGCAGTGATTCAAAGCACCAGACAGCCAGATCTCTTGGTCACTCCCTGTGTCCCCAGTCTCCCTGTCTCTCCTGCCTTCCCTGTCTCCCCTGTCTCCCCTGTCTCCCCAGTCTCCCTGTCTCTCCTGCCTTCCCTGTCTCCCCTGTCTCCCCTGTCTCCCCTGTCTCCCCTGTCTCCCCTGTCTCCCCTGTCTCCCCTGTCTACCTGCCTCCCCTGTCTCCCCTGTCTACCTGCCTCCCCTGTCTCCCCTGTCTCCCCTGTCTCTCCTGCCTCCCCTGTCTCTCCTGCCTCCCCTGCCTCCCCTGCCTCCCCTGTCTACCTGCCTCCCCTGTGTTTCCAGTCTCCTGTCTCTCCTGTCTCCCCTGTCTCCTGTCTCCCCTGTCTCCTTGTCTCCCCTGTGTCCCTGTCTCCCCTGTCTCCCCTGTCTACCTGCCTCCCCCGCGTCCCCAGTCTCCCTGTCTCTTCTGTCTCCCTGTGTCCCCTGTCTCCCCTGTCTCCCCTGTCTCCCCTGTCTCCCCTGTCTCCCCTGTCTCCCCTGTCTCCCCTGTCTCCCCTGTCTACCTGCCTCCCCTGTCTCTCCTGCCTCCCCTGCCTCCCCTGTCTACCTGCCTCCCCTGTGTTTCCAGTCTCCCTGTCTCTCCTGTCTCCCCTGTCTCCTGTCTCCCCTGTCTCCTTGTCTCCCCTGTGTCCCTGTCTCCCCTGTCTCCCCTGTCTACCTGCCTCCCCTGTGTCCCCAGTCTCCCTGTCTCTTCTGTCTCCCTGTGTCCCCTGTCTCCTTGTCTCCCCTGTGTCCCCTGTGTCCCTGTGTCCCCTGTCTTCTCTGTTTCCTGTTTCCTGTCTTATGTATAACTATAATGCATGCACTTGTTCTTAATAATATTGGTATACCTGAATACTCTGATGCCAGAAAACTTCATTTTAATTCCAGTTTGATGGGCAGGCCAATCAACTAAATCTTCGTAATAACCGAATTTATTCGATGCTATACAAATTTATTGCACTCAATTAATTGGGCTCATAGATATGCAGTACCACAGAGTCCTTTGCCCTTTGGTGATCGGCTCCTGGATGAGAACTGAATGAGGGCAAGTGTCTTTCAGAGAGAAGGTTAGGAAGGCCACCGTAACGATAATTAGAGTCGCCCCTGTTCTCCTACTCTCTTCCCCTTCCCCTCATTTTTCTTCCCAACTGAGCAGCAATGGGATACGCTCGGATTGGTCGCCGGGAGAGAATAAATGCTCCTCAATTTCTATCAGATATTCGAAGCTTGCTCTGCATCCCCCTTGCATCCCGCTACAGTGGTCTCGGCCTTCTGCAGTTACCAGCACCGATGGCCGACGCCAGACCAGCTCTGTACGCCAGCCAGCTCAAACAGGTGGCCGTGTCCAAGCTGCTCATTGACGGGTCCAAATTTATATGTTGGACAGAGGTGAGTGGATAATGTGGGATGTGAGATAGTTATTCTTTCAAATGCTGGCAACTTCCCATAAACTTAGCTTAAGAGCTAAATGAGTCTTGAGAACTGGATGAGAACTGGATGAGAACTGGGTGAGAACTGGGTGAGAACTGGGTGAGAACTGGGTGAGAACTGGGTGAGAACTGGATGAGAACTGGATGATAACTGGGTGAGAACTGGGTGAGAACTGGGTGAGAACTGGATGAGAACTGGATGAGAACTAGGTGAGAACTGGATGAGAACTGGGTGAGAACTGGGTGAGAACTGGGTGAGAACTAGGTGAGAACTGGATGAGAACTAGGTGAGAACTGGATGAGAACTGAATGAGAACTGGATGAGAACTAGGTGAGAACTGGATGAGAACTAGGTGAGAACTGGGTGAGAACTGGGTGAGAACTGGGTGAGAACTGGGTGAGAACTAGGTGAGAACTGGATGAGAACTAGGTGAGAACTGGATGAGAACTAGGTGAGAACTGGGTGAGAACTGGATGAGAACTGGATGAGAACTAGGTGAGAACTGGGTGAGAACTGGATGAGAACTAGGTGAGAACTGGATGAGAACTGAATGAGAACTGGATGAGAACTAGGTGAGAACTGGATGAGAACTAGGTAAGAACTGGGTGAGAACTGGGTGAGAACTGGGTGAGAACTGGGTGAGAACTAGGTGAGAACTGGATGAGAACTAGGTGAGAACTGGATGAGAACTAGGTGAGAACTGGGTGAGAACTGGATGAGAACTGGATGAGAACTAGGTGAGAACTGGGTGAGAACTGGATGAGAACTGGGTGAGAACTGGGTGAGAACTGGATGAGAAGCAGATGAGAAGCAGATAAGAGACAGATGAGAAGCAGATGAGAAGCAGATGAGAAGCAGATGAGAAGCAGATGAGAAGCAGATGAGAAGCAGATGAGAAGCAGATGAGAAGCAGATGAGAAGCAGATGAGAAGCAGATGAGAAGCAGATGAGAAGCAGATGAGAAGCAGATGAGAAGCAGATGAGAAGCAGATGAGAAGCAGATGAGAAGCAGATGAGAAGCAGATGAGAAGCAGATGAGAAGCAGATGAGAAGCAGATGAGAAGCAGATGAGAAGCAGATGAGAAGCAGATGAGAAGCAGATGAGAAGCAGATGAGAAGCAGATGAGAAGCAGATGAGAGCTACATGCCATGCAGAACTCTTCCCCGTAAGACTCGGCTCAGACACTAATTATATTTGAGGATTTCTCTCACGGAGTGGGATTTTGACTGCTGAAAAAATAAAAGGATGCGAAGGAGAGGAAGACGGATGAGAAGAGCATCATTGGGAAGAAAATCATGTTTAGGCCTAGGAGAGTCTGACCTAAACTCAAGCTCTGCCTCATCTTGTTTTTCGTTTTCCTAACCGAGGTGATTAGTAGACCGGCGCTGTCCCGCCCCTGCTGCACTGCTGTATGCTCACCCTGTTTTTATTTCGAGAGAGGAACTCAACAGGCAGTGTCGCATCTATGCGAGCAACTGTTCTCAATCCCAATGCAAATAGTGAAATATGTAGCGGGCGCGCTCAAGCGATTCGCTATTGTATGGCGAAGGCGGTTGAGCAGCTGCAGGTTTAGTAATTGATGCTGTTGCAGCCTGAAGCCGAAGCACTTGACAGCCTCATCAACTTGCCTCACCACTCTCCCATCTACCGTGAGCAAGCAGATGTGTCCTCTGCTCACTAATGAGGCCTCGCGAGGAAACATATTCTGCGAAATATTGTACTCGAAAATTTTACAATTCATTGAGTAAGTTTTTTAGGGATAGTTCTATTGTTTAATCGGTTTATTAGAAATTTTGATTCTGTACTGCTGGATAAAACAAATTAGGCTGATCGGTGTAAGGGTTTAACCCCTCATGCCTCCTCTACTCCCGACTCATGCCTCCTCTACTCCCGACTCACGACCCCACTACTCCGACTCACGCCCCCTCTACTCCGACTCATGCCCCTCTACCTCGACTCACGCCCCTCTACTCTCGACTCATCCCCTCTACTCCCGACTCATGCCCCCTCTACTCTCCGACTCACGCCCCTCTACTCCCGACTCATGCCCCTCTACTCCCGACTCATGCCCCCTCTACTCCCGACTCATGCCCCCTCTACTCCCGACTCATGCCCCCTCTACTCCCGACTCATGCCCCCTCTACTCCCGACTCATGCCCCCTCTACTCCGACTCATGCCCCTCTACTCCCCGACTCTGCCCCCACTACTCCCGACTCATGCCGCCCTCTACTCCCGACTCATGCCCCTCTACTCCCGACTCATGCCCCCTCTACTCCGACTCATGCCCCTCTACCCCGACTCGTGCCCCCACTACTCCCGACTCATGCCGCCCTCTACTCCGACTCATGCCCCTCTACTCCCGACTCATGCCCCTCTACCCCGACTCCATGCCCCCACTACCCCCGACTCATGCCCCCTCTACTCCCGACTCATGCCCCCTCTACTCCGACTCATGCCCCCTCTACTCCCGACTCATGCCCTCTACTCCCGACTCATGCCCCTCTACTCCGACTCATGCCCCCTCTACCCGACTCATGCCCTCTACTCCCGACTCATGCCCCCTCTACTCCGACTCATGCCCCCTCTACTCCCGACTCATGCCCCTCTACTCCCGACTCATGCCCCCTCTACT